>JACJUY010001668.1:36032-52295 GCA_014220935.1 Platorchestia sp. MABIK | reverse complement strand
CGGACTGCATGAGATCGATTTGACAAGTAACTTTCAAACCATTGCGTGTCCACTCCCAAATTCAGTATTTTACGAAGAAGTCTATCATGTTCGACGCTATCGAACGCTTTAGAGAGATCGAGTAGCAGCAAGAGTGTTACATTCTTTTGAGTACGATTTATACCTAACTCATTAAATTATCACAATTGCATCTTTGTACTTGCCGCCAGGAGCTAATGTCGACTTTGAAAAGCTGTCCGTCGTTCTGAATGAATTACCTCCGCCGATTGTCGTGATGGGAGATTTGAATGCTCACCTCACTAATTGGAGAAAAAGGACAACAGACCGCCGAGGCGGCATGGTACAAGACCACCTCACCCAAAATAATCTGAATATCATAAATAATGGCTCAGCCTCGCACATATCTGACACAGTGATCGATCTCACGCTGACTTCCCCTGATATAGCTCCTGACCTGGACTTCGTGGGGCTCTTTTCTGAATTAAGTAGCGATCACTATTCGATAACTCTGTCAGTGACTATACCGTAGTGTGACGGAAGATGCGAAACTGTAGGATGAAACCTTAAAAAAGGCAATTGGAAAGCATACCGCAATGATATCACGTGGAGACACATTCATCAGCTGGAACTCCTAGAAAGCCCGAAATAGCAGTCGAAGAACTGTACAGAGTATTCAGATGCACTGCGGAAACGTGCGTTCCTAAATATAAGATTTGACGCCACTTTGCAAAACCTTGGAGGACACATGAATGTAGAAGGGTGTGGCGAGAACGTGAGAAGCGCTACAGAGACTCTAAACGCACCCGTATGCTTGAAGACAAAGTCAAATGGAAAAGAGCGAGAACGGTAGCAACATGTACCTTCAAAGAGGCGAAGCTGAACAGCTGGCACGAAAATGGGTCACCGCTGAACACAACTCCACCGAGCAGTGGCATTTGGGAGCGAATAAATAGAATCCGTGGGAGAGCAAAACGACAAATAAAAATACTGAAAGAAGGAAATGCCCTCTTCTGAACAACTTCAGATATAGAAGAAAAACTATCAGAAGCCTTCGCTCATACTTTCAGCGACAAGAATTACTCCAGAGAGATTCATCAGTTCAGACAACACATCGAACAGAGACCAGTAAACTTTGTGAGCAATAACGACGAACCACATAATAGCCTATTTACCATCATGAACTTACATCAGCGATCAAGAGTAATCGAATTACCACCCCAGGACCAGATAATATCAGTAATCTTATGGTAAAAAATTTGTTAGAAAATGCTTCCCAATACCTGTTAAAAGTCGACAGTAAAATGTGGATGGAAAAATGCATCTATCCTCCATGGAAGGAAGCCATCATATTACCTATATCCAAGCCAGGCAAAGATCACACACCTCAAGAAACTGTAGGCCTATTTCACTGACAAGTTGCCAGAGCAAGATGTAAGAAAAAATGATAAACCGAAAACTGACAGAATACCTTGAAAATAAAAAAAAATTGCGGAAATACAGTGTGGCTTCATAAAACATCAAGCACCAATCGACCACCTCGGGAGATTTGACACCTATTTACTGCAGTCGCTTGCTGCCGTCAAGTACGTAATGGCAGTGTACTTCGATCTGGACAAAGCTTTTGACATGACATGGCGCCATGGCATATTGAAGGACCTAGCGACAACAGCCTTTAAAGGGGAGGCGGCCAAACTTCATAGGAGAGTTCCTAAGAAACCGCACCTTCCAAGTGAGAGTACGACACCTTCTCTATCGTCACGAAAGAAACTGGCTAATGACACACCGCAAGGTAACACATCAAGTGTCACCCTCTTTGCCATGAAAATTAATTCATTGGCGAAGCAAATTCCCGAGAAAGTTTTCAGCTCATTATTTATCGACGACCTACTCATTGCATTTGCTGATTATAGTAGATATGAAATGAAAAAACTGTAAACAATTATCAACCATGTCACTCACTGAATGGGCAAAATATGGCGGCTTCAGATTTTCAACAACCATAACAATAGCAATGCAATTTTACAGAATTGAACCATTAATAGTCCCAATATTGCAACTAGAAGGACATGACACACCGAACGCGGAGAATACGAAATTTCTTGGACTCGAGTGGGACACGAAACTCAACTGGGACCACAAATTCGGTCGAGATAGTTACCTGAAGATTACAGTAAACACGAAATGATACACCTGTGCAAGACGTATCCGGTAAAATGGAAAAACACCTTCAACTGACATGTTTATCTACATTGGAATGGAGTAAAACGTGCCACAACGCTGTGCATGGACATCAACACGAATATCTACTCGGGAACACAGAAGAGGTGCCTAAATCAGAGTGACCGTAACTCTAAGTCGAAGTGAAGAAGTGATGGTCGAAGTGTTCATAGAAAGCGTACTCTAAACTTCGATGTAGTAGCGCTTCATCCGTTCTTAGAAAAGTGCAGTTAATCTCTTGAAATTAACTTGAAGGATGACTGCTTCAGCTTTGAGTTTCTTTGTTATGGTGATGAAGGTGAGAAAACTGCAATATGGCCGGGCGGCCAGCGTTGGAACCTCGGGGGTTTCAGCGTGGGTAAGGAGCCCGGCCACAAATGGGTGGGCAGATGAAACCCCCTACGTTGTTTGGTGCCCAGTGCGTTCGAATGTTCTGTGCTTTAGTAGATGGTCACGATATCAGCTGGGTTTTGTAAATAACGATACTAGTGATGATGTGGATGATAACTGAAGTTGTTTTCGTGGCTGCTGTTGCCAGGTTGGCATTTATGACGGTCACCGTAATTACTATTATTCAGAAATTTTTGCTGAGGTGTTGTGAGTGTTGGGGTAAATTTGAGTCGCCCGTGTCTTTCGGTGCTGTCACTTCTACAAATGTCTGAAACTGCATTAACGAATTACTATAACCTTGCCAACAGTCAGTGTAACGATCTCCCACCCATCTACAGAACCTCGTCAATTAAACAATCTCCGGACTGTAAAATGTATGAACGGAACTCAAGACCACGACGCATACAATGCAATAATCACTCAACACCTGAAATCCCTTAAAATCTATATTGTGTAATGACTGGCAAAATGCCAAAGCGACAGCTAAAGAGTCTACGACCGAACTGTCGTTAAATAAGGTTACTTACTTACTAACTAAAGAAAACAAGACGAGAAGAAACGCATGAGAAATCGGGTGCACAACCATACACAACGAACTCATTCCCCCAACCACTATAGGAAAAAAGGTATTAAGAATGAAAAAAAAAACAATTACAAACCTGACCCTACGACGACTTCTGCATCAAGTTTTGTAGATAGGATCATCAATAACTTGCTACTTATATTTTGGTAAACTGGAAATTTCAACTTGTATAAAAATTAACCATAACCATAACCCATTTGAAAAAAACATTGGGGGGAAATGAAAATTAAGAGGAAAAAAATATAGCACTGATTCGATCAAAAAGAAAATACTTCGGGATTGAAAAAATAACTTCGATGTTTATTTTTTCGTATTTTAGGCGTGACTAAGCGCGATAAAATATTACACTCATTCAGAAAGAAAATATTTCGTGATTGGAAAAGCGAATTTCGATGTACATTTTGTTTTTCTTACACACTTGACACGGAAAAAAACGGGGTTAAACTTCAGGCGGTGAGAATCCAATGCTGAACACAACAGCGGAAAATGTTTTCCTCTTAATTTTCCTCAGTTTCGTTACGTGTACCAGAAACGTTTTCCCGGCTGCTCAATTTTTTAGGCTGTAGCCTAGTTGATAGCAAACAGCTGTGGTCCTGACAAAGGAATTCACTATAAAAGAATAAGGTTTTATATCGACCTTTTGTTTTATTCGAACAAAGGGATAGCATGTGCTTGAAGTTTCTAAGCATACTTCCGGATGCGGCATGTTCCCAGTGTACTGAGGAAACACGGCATCCAATCCCACCTGAGACGTGTCAGTCCGGAGAACGAAGGTTAATTAAAGGCTTAGCAAGCAAGGCTAAGACTTTCTAAAATAGTTGTAGCGTACTCCCTTTAATAAAACGAACGCGCGACTGGTTCTTCCGTCGAAAATTGATGGATTTTTCTGAAATTTTCATCATAAGTGTTAAACGATGCAACAATTTTTTAATGACAATTTTTTAATGTATTTTTTTCGTAATTTTATTAGAAATTTGATTTTTTCGACATGTGAATAGATTTTTCATGTGAAGAAGGTTCCTTGTTTATTTATATTTATTTATAATGCAATTCATTTTAGCCTGAAACAAAACATAAATTTAAAATAACAAAAACTAATATTAATTTAATTAAGCTAACCTAACTTAACCTAACCTTATCAAAAGGAAATCAAAAATTAAAAGTGGTGACAAGCCACAACTGGCCACAAGTACCCTAACTTTTTTCAACTTTCATCGATTGATACGTTATATGTAATTTCTGTACCTTTAAACATGTGGGATCTATTTCGAGCGCCAACAATCCAGGTTTCAGGAGAGACTCACAAACTCGGTTCACTGAGTGGTCTGGTGCTCAACCTAGCTCAGAATTTGTTCACTGTGTCAGAATGTTTTGTTTTCGTTCCTAAGCGTTTTGAACTTGAGCTGAAAGGCTAACTTTCGTCTGCTGAACGCTCAAACCTGTTTCGTCGTAGACGGAATCGGCAGGGGGTGCTTGACGACCTATGGGAACCGTCTGGGCATAAACTCAAGTCCGTCATTTTCCAACGGATTTTTCTGGAATTTTTACTATATGTGTAAAATGATACAACGATATTTTTTAAACTCGTATGATTTTTTGTACTTTTAATAGAAATTTATATTTCTCGAAATAATAATAATAAACTCATTTAACGACAGATTCGGTCATAGACTATTTAGCTGTCGCTTTGGCGATTTTGCCAAAGTTAATAACGCATTTGGAGTTTTTACCATTTCACAAGTTTTCCGAATTTTAAACAGCGAGCGCCACAATTCAGAGATCTGTTTGGGCCCTTTTATTTTGGGTTAGTTTACTTTACGAGACATGTACCATAAATGAGCATGTAGACATCACAATACACGAGCGAGTGCAGGGTATTTCAGTACTGTAGCCCCATACCACACACAGGTTTGCTAGTAATTCAACTACCAAGACCACACTGCATGGTGAGTTTCAAAATCTCAACATCAACCTTCACATACCCTCAACACAGAAAACTAATCTATGGTTACATTGGTGACACACACAGTTTTCAATTCAAAATATGGCCCAAGCCACCATAAAATTTTATTCAACCCTTACACCACCACTATTTCCATAAGCGTCACAAATGATCCCAACTTGAAAATCACCCACACCAGGCAACATTCGGACATTTCGGGCAGCCAGATCCCTTGGGGGTTTAAGCTGCCCACCCATTTATGGCCGAGCGCCTTACCCACGCTGAAACCCCCCGAGGTACCAACGCAGTGCGCCCGGCCATATTGCGGTTTTATCGTCAACACCCAAATAGAGATGCTGATTCCTGTAGTAACAAAACATGTCTCGCATAATTCCAAGCACATTTCTTGACCGGATGATGAGATTTAAAGGTTTGCATACACATTGATAGCCTTAACATATTCTAGCACTCTTCTTACTGGGCCACCATCCTTCAACAAGTCACCGACGCTTCTGCCTCCGACATTTCCACAGAGGATACTTCTTGGTTGCTGCAGAGCAGGACATGTCTCAATTATATGTTTTATCGTCAGCACCGCATCTCCGCACCATCCGCATATGGGTCTCTGGCCCAGGGATTCAGAGTTCAACAAATAGTTATGGGTGAGGGCGGTATGTTGCAATCGAAGTCTATTAATTATGACCTCTTCTTGGCGGTTCAACTTTTGCCGGCTTACTTTCCACCTTCCAGGACTGCTCTTCATCTCTCTCAAAACGCTTTGGTTTCGCTGCCACTCCTCATACCATATTTCATACGATCTCCTTCTAATCAACGGGAACCAATCTTTGTAAGAAATGAGGGCAAATTCTGACGGTCTCATTGCTGCTTCTTTTGCTGCTCTGTCCGCACATGCACTCATTCCCGCTGATCCCCACGTGGGCGGGCACCCAGCTGATGGTGATGTGCTTCCCTTCCAAGATGATTCGATGCATATCCAATAAAATTCTATTGAGAACTTGGTTGTCATCGGTATTATTGTCGATAGCCTGTATACAGCTCAAAGAATCGCTGATGACTACAAAGTTTTCAAATTGTGTTTCGTTTATTATGCTTACTGCCAGTTTTATTGCATGAAGTTCTGCTGTTATGACACTTGCGACCATCGGTAGTGATATCCTTTTTATAATGTTGCCCATCACCGCCGCTGCACCTACCCCCGTCTGAGACTTCGAGCCGTCCGTGAAAATGAACTTGCAGTTACCGTATTTACTCGCAGTATCCTCATGCACGTGTCTCATGAGTGCCGGAGTTACCTCATCCTTTCTCAGCTTCACTATATTTTCCGCGATGGTAGGCCGCTTCTGAACCCATGAATACGTTCCTGGAGTGAAGTATGGCTGGACCGGTTGTGTTGGAATATTGTACTGGTTTATGGTTTGGCGGAGTTTCATGATGACAGATTTCGATGAGCGCTCACGGCTGCTAATGAACAATTCCAAGTTTGAGCTGTGAACACACCGGTAGGCAGGGTTGAGGAAGTGGCATTTAAGTTTGAAATAATACCGAAGAAGTTGTTCTTTTCTTCTGAATTCTAGCTTAGGTTCATTGGTGAGGATGTTCAAATTTTGTACAGGCGTAGTCATGAAGGCTCCAGTGCTGATGCGCATGGCCTCATTCGCGATGACATCGAGCTCTTTCAATGCTGTTGCGTTGGCCGATCCGTAAACTATGCAACCATAATCAATCTTTGGGCGTATTAAGGATCTGTATAGTTTCATGAGGATTTCTTGATCTGCTTCCCATGTATAGGAGGATACTGATTTCATTAGATTCAGATCATTTTTACATTTAGCTTTTGTTTTTGGATATGTAGGGTCCAATTAAGTTTTCTCTCCCATTCCAGTCCCCAGGAATTTTGAGTTTTCAACGTTTGGTATAATGTGGTTTTCCAGTTTCAGTGTTGGTAGAAATACTGGTTCGTTTCCTTTACAGAATTGTATGGCTGTGGTTTTGGAGGTTGAGAATCTGAAGCCGTTATGTTTAGCCCATCGGGTAACTCGGTTGATGGTTGCTTGCAGTGTTTCTTGAACCCTAGATGCACTGTGATCAGCAAAGGCGATGAGCAGGTCGTCCACAAATAATGACGCAAACACTTCCTCAGGAATTTCTTCTGCCAACGAATTGATTTTCATGGCAAAGAGGGTGACACTCAACGTACTACCCTGTGGTGTACCATTCGCCAGTTCTTTAAAAGAAGATAGTTGATGCTCTACTCTTACTTGAAATGAGCGATTTCCCAGAAATTCCCTAATGAAGTTCGGCAACCTTCCTTTCAAGCCTGCAGCCGCCAGATCCATCATAATACCATGACGCCATGTCATGTCGTAGGCTTTTTCTAGGTCAAAGAAGACTGCCATTACATATTTCCCTGCGGTGAGCGATTGTCGGATGTAGGTGTCATATTTGATGAGATGGTCGATTGTAGCACGGTGCCTTCTGAAGCCACACTGTATGTCTGCAAATAGTTTGTTGATTTCCAGATATTCTATTAATCTTCGGTTTATCATCTTTTCATACGTCTTGCATATGCAACTTGTCAGCGAGATGGGCCTGTAATTCTTGGGATCTGTGTGGTCTTTGCCAGGCTTAGGAATAGGCACTATGATAGCTTGCTTCCATGGCTGGTAAATGAATTCGTCTATCCATATTTTATTATAAATATTCAGCAAGTATTGATGCGCGTTGTCTGGCAGATTTTTAATCATAAGGTTACTAATAGCATCTGGCCCTGGGGCTGTATTTCTGTTACTCTTAATTGCTGACAAAAGTTCTTCGAGGGTGAAGGGGCTATTGTAAGGTTCGTCGTTCTTGCTTGTCAGGTCCACTGGTATCTGTTCACTCTGTTGCTTGTACTGACGGAATTCGTTAGTATAGTTCTCATCGCTGGAAGTGTGGGCGAAGGTTTGTGCTAATTTCTCCGCAATGGTTGATACTGTTGAAAACAGTTCGTTTTCTTCTTTCAATATTTTAATTTGCCTCTTGGTTCTACCCCGGATTCGGTTCACCTTTTCCTAAATATGACTGCTTGGTGTGGTTGCGTTGAGCGATGACACATACTCGCGCCAGCTATTCTGCTTCGCTTCTCTGAAGGTACGTGTTGCCACCGCTCTCGCCCTGTTCCATTTCAGCTTGTCTTCTGGCGCATTCGTCCGCTTGTAGTCCCTGTAACACTTCTTGCGCTCTCGCCACACTCTCCTGCACTCAGTGGTCCACCAAGGCTTTGCATAGTGTCGTCGCGTCTTGTATTGCGGAATCCATTTATCTGCCATAGACCTGAATCTCGTGTAGAGTTCCTCGACTGCTGCTTCAGGGTCTTCTGGTAGTTCCTGCTGATGTACTTCTCTTCATACAGAGTCATTCCGGTATTCCTTCCAATTACCCTTCCTGAAGTTCCACCCCACCGTTTCATTTCTCCCGTCACCCTACTGTACAGTTATTGACAAAATAATAGGATAGTGATCACTGCTGAATACTGAGGACATTGCTGTAAAATTTACGTCGGGTGTTATGTCAGGGGAGGTTAGCGCAAGATCGATCACTGAGCCAGATATGTGTGTAGCTGAATTGTCATTTATGATGTTGAGATTAGTCTTGGTGAGAGCATTCTGCAGCAAACGGCCTCGGCGGTCTGTTGACTTGTTTCCCCAATCAGTGTGATGGGCATTGAAGTCCCCCATCACCACAACCGGCTTGGATAGTGCGTTCAGGGTGTCAGAGAGTTCTTGTAGGTCAATATTTGCTCCTGGTGGTTAGTATATAGATGCAATTGTTATAATTTTATAGTGCGTTAGATGAATTCTTGCTCCAATGATCTGTAGCGACGACTGAATCTCAATTTCTTGGGTCGGTACTGAAGAATGAATATATAATGCGACTCCTCCTTGATATCTATGGTTGTAATGGCCTTGTTTACTGAATCCGTTGTAGCCAGCTATTGGTGATATGTAATCATTACCATAAAATGTCTCTTGAACAGCTATAACAGCTTTTTTGTACCTGTCAATAATGTTTATCAAGTCTTCCTTTGATGAGGCCATACCTTGCAGATTCCACTGCAAGAATACTTCACCACCACTCTCCCCACTCACCGCCATTTCCCTCTACTCGCTCCTGGTCTCCGGCGCCCGCTATCTCTGGTTTGCCCTCTTTTCGGGGATGCTCGTCTGCGGTCTTCTCGAGAGGTTCCACGCAATTTTTGTTGAGTCTTGTTCTTAGATGTAAGATTCGAGTTTCTAAGTTCTTCATACATGTCTCTGTCTACTTCACTGCTTCTGTCTGCTCTTTGTTCCTGTCGATGGTACTCGTTTTCATTCTCTTTGCTCTTCTTTCCTCTGTTGGATGCCGTTGTATCTAGGTGCAGGTCAACTGTTGTTGTGTAGATTCTTCCAGTGTTTGGGCTCTCACAGACCACTTCAGTCCCACCGCCACTTTCTCCATCAGCTCTCCGCCGCCCATAACTCTCCATTGTCATGTTATCAGTTGGGGTTTCAGCTCTCTGTTTGATATTTTGTTGGCCTTCTGCACCATCATCTCCTGAACGCTGGCGTTTTTTTGTATTCGATTTTTCAGTTTCATTTGCGGTGATTCCTTTCGTGACAGCTTTGGAGTAGTTCATACTGAAGTTCGGATGACGTCTGTTGAAGATAAGTTTGGCCTGTCCTTTGGACACTCTTTCCCGGCTCTGTATCATCAGGATTTCCTCCTCCATTTTCCTCATTTGACACACTTTAGCTCCAGCTGTATGTCCTTCACCACAGTGAAAGCACTTGGTTTCGTCGGACTCACAACTCTCAATTACATGTCCTGACTCACTACACTTCAAACACGTTTCTTCACCTTGACAATATTTGACTCCATGTCCATACTCCAAAACACTTTTTGCACATCATTGGCTTTGGTTTAATTTCATACACTTTAGTTTTAGCTTGTTCACCTGGTATGGTATGTCTATGTATTCTGGGATAGGCGATTGTCTGAAGGACAGTAGTAGGGGTTTGGCATGCATATTGGTGGGTTTTATCCAGGTTGCTTGAATTGCGTCCTGAATTCCGCATTTTTCTAGCAAACCCTTCTTGAATTGCTCAAATTTATTCCTGTCGTACTCATAGACATAGACCAAGCCTTTGTGGATTCCGATGTTGAGGTTTTCTTCTACTGAGACGGGGAACTGATCTATCTGTTTTAATTGTTTCATTCTTTGGCTCTGTGCTGCGTCGCTCACTTCTACAGTGAATACCGTTTTGCTCGTTGATCTGATGGTTTTAGGTTTGCTCCCAAGGTGATTTGCGATACATATTTCCAATAGCCAAGGGGACATATTTCGGCGGTGTGCTTCACTCATTTTGCAATCAAAGTGGGTAATATATTTGGTTGATGGCATCGCACGTTCGGCCTCTGTCACTCCTTCGTTCAGTTGCTTTGCTCTTCGCATTGTTACCTTTTCTCTCTGCATGATTTCCAACACATTCCTCTCTTCTATTTCTCTCTTACATGCAGCACTCCCCGCTGCATGTGATCCTCCGCAGTGGTGGCATTTCTCCTGGTCCGATGTGCAGCCCTGAGTAGAGTGACCAACTCCCTCGCATCTCCAGCATACCGCTGCGCTGCTGCGGCATCTTTTGGCAGTGTGTCCATACGTTTGGCAGTGGTTACACATCGTAGGTTTATTGTTGAAAGGGTACACTCTAGTGTCATGTCGTTCTCCAGGGATGTAAATATTGTAGGGCACATATTGTTGTCGAAAAGTTATTAGGGAGGCTTGCGTTTCGGGGTTTCGTGGTTTGATGAATGTTGCTCTTGTTACGTTATCCACATTGTGTTCTTCTTGAAGTCCTGCCTTGAACTCCTCCACGTCTGTAATGTTGAAGTCATTGACATAAATTAGTCAAATTGTATGATTGAATCGGTCGTACTGTGTTGTCTCGCATGGCACATCTTCCACTCTCGAGAGATCAACGATCTTCTCGGCCTGTCGCTCGCTGCGCACCTCCACCACCATCATTTCCCGGTTCATGCTGAAGAGCCACTTCACTTTTTCTCCCTTGACTTTAGTGATTTCCTCTATTATACTGAAGGGATTGACTGTTTTCTTTTCTTCTGGGGCAAAGGTTATTGAGAAGTACTTGGGAAAGTACCTGTCCTCCGTTAGGTCGAAGGGAATATACCGGTGTTTCCTTTTTTGATGGGCTCCTCCGACGGTCGGTATCTTCGGGGACGGAGGCCCCTCTGCAATTTCCATGATGTCCATTTTTTTTATTTGTTTCCTTGCCTCAGCGCCGAGCCGAGGGCAGGAAAGGGAGGGGTCCTTGCTGGGCAAGGGCCCGCACACGAAATTTAGGGGAAACTCCCTATACACTTTTTACAAATTCTTAACACTAGGACAAAAAAGACAAAAGACCCTGATGTTAGAGGGCACCGCCCGCGTGGGTTCTAGCCAGAAGAACTAGATAAATGGAAAAATTTATAATCAATACAATCAGTTACAATGTAATTTGTACACTAACGCAGCTGGCTATACTAACGGTATCACCTCGGGAAGGTGCGGGTCAGCTAGGTACAGACAAATTAATGAAGGTACCATACAATCAATATCCTTGTCTGCTTTTGATGTTCCTCTTATCACAGTTATAATAAGTTCTATTAGATATCAGTAAAAGTTGGTAGAGGGAACAGTGAAAATTCCAAATAAGAAAAAAAAAAAAGTGTTTTGGGAAATTGCATCTTCGATTTTAAAGTCGCAGAACCAGCAACATGTTTTTAGATAGCTATATGTATTATCTAATGGAACATTAGATGTGTAATTTTGATATTTTGATTCCTTGAATTTATGGATTTTTTCCAAAAATATATTTCATAATTTTATCCTTTTTGTTTCGGTATAACTTTAAACTAGTTTTTCAAAAACTAAAAACTCATACACTAATTTTTAGTTCTTTTTATGCTCTATCAATTGATTTATTTACCGTTGCTGTACCTCTGACACTATGGGAGAAGTAACTTTTCAACCGTCAACAAATTCAAGTATTCTGGAGAGCCTGACAAACTCGTCAATTGGCCGTGTAATGTCTTGTGTGACTGGCCTTTCGCAAGCTGTAGCAGACGAACGAACACACAAAGCAATAACGTACATCGTTAGAATCGGAAAAAAATTCTCTATAACATGAGCTAAAAACAGAAAATTGATTATTTATGGATTTTAGGGTAAACCATAAAATTTTCTGTAATTGGATGGCCTTCCGTAAGCTGTAGCCGACGGACGGACACACAAGGAATATAAGCACATCGTTAGATTCGTAAGAAAATTTTCTATAACAGAAGTTAATAAACAGATAATTGAGGTTTTTCGGATTTTTAGCCCGAACGCTCCTCTTAAGTTTTTCCTTTAGCATGTCTTTCATAGGAGAAATTAACGGCTTCATTACTTTTATTTATCCATTGAACACTTAAAGACACAATTACAGATATTAAAGACACAAAAGTTGTGCAAGTACCCACTAATCCAAGCAATAACCTAGAAAATTCCATGAATTCTCTACTTGTATGAAATGCAGTTAGCTTTTCGCCCTCTTGAAAGTTCTACCAGTTACAAGACTTTGGTTGTGCCTATTTCAAAAAAATATCTACAATTACCAAATTTGCGAAGGTCTTTCTACACTTTACCAGTGGGTTCACCCCTGTAAACAGTTGTAGAATTTAATCGACGAGAATCTTTTAGTTAATCTTTACGCTCCATGAGGATTTTGAACTAGTACTACTGCAACTGGAGAGGCAAATTCTGAAACAGACGGCTGGATTGTTCCTAATTTTAAGAGAAAATCTATTTATTTGACAAAGTAAAGCTCTAGATGAGTAGGCACAGGTTGAAGTAAAGGATTTTTAGGTCGTAAAATTCCTCTATGTCATGCAGTGCAGTAGGCCTACGCTACATGAATACAGAACATGCGAGTAGTTGATGCACAAATAAGCAGCCTGTAATTGCTGAGGCACGTCTAGATTAGTGTTTATCCCAATTATGCTATAATCAACGAAAAATCTTGAGAATTATTTGGGACGTCCACGTCACCAGTATTGTATCCGTCAACAGCACAACTTTACGCAGAAAAATCGATGACATGAGTTCTAGGGGCTCCACTTCCCACGAAGACGAAGTTTACCGACTCTCTTAAATAGTTCGCTTCAACACGTTGACTGCATAGTGGTACATATCTTCCGTTCGGTTATTCTATGTGAGCGAAATTTTACGTGTTCCCTTAACCACGCTTACTGGTACGAAATTATTGAATTATTGAACTTGGTGAAGGGAAAGAAGTCGGAGACAAGGATTGATACAGGAGTACCCGCTCACGAGCAAGTATCCAGCTGTCCCGCACCTTCTCGTGGTGGTACCGTTGAAATACCCAACTTCTCTTTCCTCTATCTTTTGAGTTTTCTTTCGAGGGATTAAGATTTTAGTTTTTTCCAAATCCCCGTTGTTGGGTAGAACTAAGTCGGGTGGCGGCCCGAGCACCTCGGGGCTTGGGTCTCAATTGTGTAGTTATCTTCTCTTTAATTTGCTCTATCTTCCAGGGCCCCACAATAATCTTTGAGAATAAGTTTAAGGTACATATACCAATAGTCCATATTGGATGACTACTTTGAATCATAAAGTAAAACCTTGAACGGTTCTGGCAACAATCAGCGAATACCTTAAGCCCCGACTTCGAGGCGGGGAAACCCCCTCTGAAGCCAGGAGTTTGCCCGTTAAAAAGAAAAACAAACCAAAACTACGAACAAACCCCGACAAAAACAACCCAACCACCACTATTAATGTAGGTGCAACAAACCTAAAAACCAACACTATCACCAAAAAGATAAACAGGAACAATGAAACACTTGACCTAATAACCGAAAAAAACTCCATCACCGGAACCAAACGGGGCTAATCGTAAACTGGACCAATTGGAGGCTGAATTAAATGAAGTGCTGAATAGACTTGAGACAGGTGATGCAAGAAAATGCATTAACCCCGATAGACACGAAATTGAAAAAGAAACACAAAATACAGACGACCGAATTAGAAAAATTGAAAATACACTGTCAAGGCCAAGTTTACGAAAGATCCCTAAAAATTATAATGGTGGGGATGCGCAACCCCGTCTCCCAACTGAACGAAATCCTCGGGTAATGAGACACAAAGAAACATTTAATTTATTCATAACAGAAAGAAAATAAACTTATCTAGAAGTAATTATGACAAGTGGTAAACAAGTGGCTGTTGCATGGGATGGGAAGATAACTGAAGGAGTATGGCAACTGCGAGGCCGGTGAGGCAACAGGAAGCTCAGCAAGAGACGAGGTAGTGACACAGTAGCAGGAATAACTGTGGTGAGTTATAGCAGGTTCAAGCGTAGCTCCACATGGGCTAGGAGGACGTTCAGCCTACGGGTACACCATCAATAAAGCATTGCTTGCGAGACTCTATAGACAATGTACAGTAGATGAGAAGAGAGGGAGAGGAAATTCGAAACGGGAAAGATTCGTTAATAAGACTATCAGCAACACAGAGCTATCAGCAACACAGGGCTATCAGCAACACAGAGCTATCAGCAACACAGCGCTATCAGCAACACAGCGCTATCAGCAACACAGCGCTATCAGCAACACAGAGCTATCAGCAACACAGCGCTATCAGCAACACAGAGCTATCAGCAACACAGCGCTATCAGCAACACAGCGCTATCAGCAACACAGAGCTATCAGCAACACAGCGCTATCAGCAACACAGCGCTATCAGCAACACAGGATTACTCACTTGCTAGAAATAGAGACCCTATCAAACGTATAATTATCTAGTTCTCTAGGGTTCGGCACTGCAATGAACAAAAAGAACAATTAAACTATCTGAAGGATAGCTCCTGGAGGAGCTCCATCCCCGCTCACAGCGAGTGAAGTCGACGGTTCGAAAACTTGTGTCTTTACCTATTATGTACACGTCAAGTTCTAAGAATACCGGAATCAGGAAAAATATCGTTGCCCCTACACACGCCAAAAAAACCTAGAAATTACGAAAGCACAGAACATAGAAAAAGACAGTAAAAACTTGGGCTACGTAAGAGAAAATATGAAAAAACAAAGCCAAGTTAGCAAATACACACCCATATCGTTGAACCAAGAGATGACAAAGATTGTTCATTTTACAAAGTTCTTCATAGTCAGGTTGGAAATTGAAGAGAGAAAGAAAATCTATCCATTTTGCCTCCAAGAAGAAATAGTTAAGACAACCGGTTTAAAAGGGAAACGAATAACTTATTCAGGGAGAGATAGCTTCACCATAGAAACCCGAAACAAATCCCAATCTGAGCGCATCACCAGACTTAATAATGTCGACGGTATCAATTGCCAGATCAGCGAACACCCGAACTGCAATTAATCCAAAGGACTTATTTATTTTCAAGAATATGATGTAGATAATATGGAAAATTTTGTGGATGGCCTCAAGAGTTAGTACAATATCAGTGACGCTGTCCGTGCCAATTTCATTAAATCTCGATTCTTCCAAACCACCCCATTCCTATCTATATATTAATACGCTTAAAACTAAGTTCGTGGGTAACGCTCTCATACGAGTTTGCAGTATCATGGCTACCGAATTTCTGGACGTTTCATAAAAAGATCGCCTTTACATGCATTGATATGTTTGACATTTTATCAGGATAGGATAGGTAGGATTGGTTAAATTAGGTTAGGGTAGGATTATTATTATTTTTGTTTTCATATTTTTTATTTTTATTTTACAATTTTTTATATATTATTTTCATTTGCTATTTTATTTAATTTAATTTTTTATTTATTAATAATTTTTTTCAATAATTTATTTTATTTTATTTTTTTTAATTTGGTAATTTTTTATTTCCTAATTTTTTTTTAATATGTTAACTTTTTTAATTTGTTAGTTTTTGTATTTTATTCATTTACTTTTTTCCGTTTGTTAATTTTGTTATTTGTTTCATTTTTAATTTTTTTCAATGTTTCAATTTTTTTTTCATTTATTCTTTTTTCAATTTTTTCAAAATTTTTTTTTTTTCAATTTTTT
>JACJUY010001668.1:15924-35359 GCA_014220935.1 Platorchestia sp. MABIK | reverse complement strand
ATAATTATTTCAGGAATCTTTCCATATCAAAGAATGCTAATAAAATACATTTCCTTCATACTTTAGCCTTATATGCTTGGAAGTGTGTTAATTATTGCAACCTTGTTATCTACACGGGTTTCTGCTCATTATTATGAAGGCACCGTGACTCGCGGTATCGTGTCTTAGAAAGATACTATACATAAGGAAACAAGCAGAATGGATAGGATAGGTTGGTATATGTTAGGTTAGCATGGGTTAGGTTAGAATATGTTATGTTGTAATCTCTTGGGGAATGTATACCGAATTTTTTCACGGGTCCACCTAGCTTAACAATGACATTGGTTAAATTGAGTTAGGATAGGTATGGCTAGGATAGGTTAGGTTAGGATAGGTTAGGTCAGGATAGGTTAGGTTAGGATATATTAGGTTAGGATAGTTAGCATAGGTTACGTAATGTTGACGACATTTATTGACGGGTCAACGGTTTTATATGTTTGACAAATTATCAGGAAAGCTTCCGTTAGCAAAGGATAGGTTAGTGTATACATGTTAGGATAGGTTAGTGTATACATGTTAGGATAGGTTAGTGTATACATGTTAGGATAGGTTAGGTTAGAATTTTTAACCGAATTTTTTCACGAGTCCACCTAGCTTAGCAATGACATTGGTTAAAGTTCGGTTAGGATAGGTTAAAGATATGTGAGGTTAGGATAGGTTAAAGATATGCTAGGGTACGATAGGTTAGGTAATGTTGACTGAACTTTTTCATGAGACACGGTTTTTTATGTTTGACGTATTATCGGGATAGGTTCGGTTAGGATATGTTAGGTTTGGATAGGTTTGGGTAGAATGGGTTAGATAATGTTGACGGATTTTTTCACGGGTTCACGGTTTTTAATGTATGAAATATTATCAGGATCGGTTTGGTTAGGGTATGATGTTAGGATAGGTTAAGTTAGCATAAGTTCAGTAATGCTGATAAAATTTTTTCACGGGTCCACGTTTTTTCATGTTTGACATTATCAGAATCGGCTTGGTTACTAAGGTTTAGGTAGGATTGGTTGGAATATGTTAGATAAGAGTAGGTTAGGTTAGGTTAGAATATGTCATGTTAGAATTGGTAAGGTAATGTTGAATGTTGGCCGAATTTTTTCACGGGTCCACCTAGCTGAATGATGACATTGGTTTAATTAAGTTATGGTAAGATATGTTAGATTAGGATAGGTTAAGATAGGTTAGGTGATGTTGACGGAATTTGTATCATGGGTTCACGGTTTTTTTTGTTTGACATATTATCAGGAACAGTTTGGATAGGTTAGGTTAGAATATGTTTGGATGGGTTTGGTTGGAATAGGTTAGGTTGGAATTGGTAAGCCAATGATGACCGGGTCTACCTAGCTTAACTGTGGGATTGTCCGAGGAATTTCCACGGGTCCTGCTAGTTAACCTTTAATAGCTACACTACACCAGACTCCATATACGCCCCAGGTGAAAAATCAGATACGATAGTATACCTGTTTATTAGCAGACCCATGAACTGCCACAAATACCAAAACTACGGCCACACAGCCAAACACTGCCGTTACGAGATAAACTGCAAACGCTGCGGAGAAGCAGGCCATGACAGCGAACACTGTAGCAACTCCCTCTCCTGCATGCATTGCATACGTGAAGATGAAACTGGCAACAGAGAATGACCGAAACATATCATGGAAACAGATATAAGCAAAGTCCAACAGGACAACGAATAAATGAGCGACGTGCTGCACAGATTCTCACAGGGCACTCCGAGATACCAATCCTAGACACAAACATTCCCACAACTCATTTCAACATAACAATGCAGGAAAACGAAAAGTGAAAAATTACACCATGGCTTTTACAAAATGTATTGCAAAACAAATTCAAGAAAATCCCAAAACTATACGATCGGGCGGCAAAAATACACTTCTTGGGGAAATTTCGCAAATAACAAAAAGAAGAAATAAAAAAATCAAAGACATAAACAACATCCCTGTGCAAGTGATAGAAAATAACTATGTAAATCTATCAAAAGGACTCGTCTACATCTATAACTATGACTTCACCAACTTTGAGAAATTCAAACAAGGCTTATTGGAAAACTATATAATAAAAAATGTTGAACCAGCCAATTGTATAAAAAAGCCGTAACACCAATGCAAAAGCAATACTCCTTACTTTTAGAGGCTCAACTTCCCCTGAGTATATAGATATCCTTGGCCAAGACTGCAAGAGTAGGATATATGAATACATCGACCGCCCTATGATGTGTAAAAAGTGTTTGAAATATAGATCACGAAGCATCTAATTGCACGGAAAACAATTTGACATTATATCACTGCGGAAATAACCACAAAACTGGAGACCGAAAATACCCAGAACAAAGTAAGCAGCAAGAAATAATTTCTATCCGTACTAAACAAAATATCTCAAGAGAACAAGCCCTTATATAACATACCGCAAACGATCCATACTACTCGAACAAAGCTACGCACAAATATCTAGAAATCGAACGAATGAAATATCTAAAGTACCAGCACCCCAACCCCTTTGGCAACTACCCAAAACCAAACGACCACTGAACAAAATATGAATACCCCATTCTGTAACGAATCAGGTACAACTACTTACACAGCCGATACACCAGAAACTCAACCACCGCAAGCTTCACAACACGACCACGAAACATGCGAAAAAGAGATACTCCGCATTAAGCCCAACCCAACGTAATTGCTCAAACCCACAATTAATATCGAAACAACAGCTGAAAGTTCTGAAAGTGAAGGAGATGGCACAAGCGAATGAAACCCTACAATGAGACAAGAAGCAAGACGGATATTTAACGAATTCAAACCCCCAAAGCAGCACAAGCCTTCCAAAACCCATAACAAGAAGCGATCAAGATCACGATCAAATTCATGATCCCCCTCCTACAGCCGCAACAGACACGATAAACGACAGAATTATTCAGACACGGAACAACCACACTACTCTCGTGACTCTAGGACTAGAGATAGATCACCCAGAAGAAAGTAACGAACAGTACGATCAAAAAACAAAACCAACTCTAACACCCCCTTGCGAATTTCTTTCTATGTTTGAGAAACTAGTTTTTAGCTTGAAATCTATTGAATCTCTTGAATTTGCTACTATACGATGAGTTTTAAAAAAATATTGCCCTTAAGTATTATTACAACTTCAAACCGTGCAAAATACTCTCAGCTATTTTTAGTAGGACTGATGTCGCATTACTGAAACAATTAGCCTCGAATAAAAGCATGATAATCTCTCGTCCGGATAAGGGTAGGGACATTGTACTAGTTGATCATGAAAAATATTTGTTTAGTGTGAAAAATATAATCACAGACTCGTCTAAATTCAGAATTATATATGGTCCAATATTAAAATTTACTCTACGCATAGAAGATATAATCAATATCTTCCTACGTAAACTAAAATCTTCTGGTAAAATTCTGATGAACTATACATGAGTTCATTTGTTTCTGGTTCTGGCCCGGGTGTTTTATACGGCTTGCCAAAAATTCATAAGCCTAACTTTCACGTAAATTTTCCGTTCAGACCCATCTTTGCAACCTACCTCACCCCTAGCTTTAGTCTTGCTAAATTCTTAGTTTCTATTTTATCTCCATTCACGACTAATTCTCACACTGTTCAAAACTCTAAATCTTTTATTGATGATGTCGTTTCCGTAGGTGATGCTGATAATCTTTTCATGGTCTCTTTTGATGTAGACTCTTTATTTAAGAATACCTCTGGGGCCAACTTTTTCATATCTTTTTGTGTCACTGCGAACAACAGTGGCTTGAGTCTTGTCTTGAGAATTTTAGACCTGTTTTTTACAAGAGAGACATTGATGACTTTTTTTTACTTTTCTGCAGTAGTTTGCATTGTAACCTATTCTTAAATTACTTTAATTTCAAACATTCCAATATTAAATTACGATGGAGGTTGAAACAAATGACTGTCTCCCATTTTTGGACACTGATAACGAGCAGGGAAGGGAAATTTTTAACATCTGTCTTTCGTAAGCAGATATTTACTGGCTTAGGCATGAGTTTTTTCAGTTTATGTAGTTTCCATTTTAAACTTGATAGCATTTAAGACTCTTCTACATAGAGCTTTTAGCGTGTGTTCAACATTTGCTACCTTTCAGAATGAAATCGAATTTTTGACGAGATATTTTTGTAATAACGGCTTTTCATCCTGGCTTGTCGAACATTCAATAATTTATTATAAGGTTTATCGATGGTTAATTTTACGAGAGGACTCCATTGATTACTGCTCTTAAAAAGCAATTTTATTTTGTTTTACCTTTTTCCGACAACCAATCGGAAAAAATTTAAGAAAAAGGTCTTTTTAGTATTTTCGAAACATTATATAAACATTTGTTTCAGAGCAATCTTACTGAATAAATACAGGCGACAGTCAATTTTCAACTATAAAGATAAGCTCCCCAAGGCAATGCTCTCTTCCATTGTTTACAAGCACAGTTGCGCACAATGTGCGTCTGAAAACGTCGGACAATCTACCAGATACTTTCGTGTTCGTGTAGCAGAGCATGCCGGACGGAGCTATCGAACGAATTTGCCTCTAAAAACTCCTCCTCACTCTGCTGTCCGCTCTCACACAAAGAAGTACAACCTCCCTGTCCGCTTAGACGATTTTAAGATTGTTGCTACCGCATCTAGTCAAATAGATCTCGGGATTCTAGAATTGTTTTTTATCATGAAAGACAAGCCAGTTTTAAACGACACGCAATCCTCCTATCCATTACAAATAGCTTCCTAATTTTCAAATGTTTTTTCAAATGGACCTATGTTATTAAACAATTTTTCAGATGCTGAAGATGATCTTAGAGGTCGAAACGTTCGGTTTTTTAATTCTCGTGTTTGATTAAAATGAAATTGTTAATTTGAGAGTTACTGTCCTTACTTTTTTTATTTATTTTTAGATTATGCAAAAGGCTAAACCTCAATCTTTACCCTCATGGCTAATGTAAGAATCCTGCAGTGGAACTGCCAAGGCATCAGAGGGAAGAAAGATGAACAATGGAAACAATACACAACCACGAACCCAGTATAATTGTACTGCAAGAAACCAAACTATGGGATAAGTGCCAGTTTAGAATCAACGGTTCCAGTAATGTTCTACGACACAGTCACTAAAACAGAATCCCTCATGGAGGAGTAGGAATATGTGTCCATAGCTCAATACCCTTTTGTGAACTGAATCTGCAGACTGAACTTCAAAGTGTGGCCATTCATGCAAACATAGGACAGCTGATCACCATCTACAGCATCTACATACCCGGTAGACAAACAGTCACAAATGAAAAACTCACCAACTTAATCCCCCAACCACCGAGTCCGTTCATCCTAGCCGGCGACTAAACGGCCACAGCACCATAAAGGGCTGCAAAAATACAGATGATAGAGGGAAGTTGATAGAAACTGTTATCACAAATAATAACCTTTGCCTATCAAACACCGGTGCACCCGCTAAGATAGGATACAATTCAGAATCAGCTCTCGACCTGACAATTTGTTCACCCCCATTGGCCGTGTTACTCGATTGGGTTGCTTTCGACTCACCTGGTGATAGCGATCATTGCCCAATTTTGGTCACCTACTTTAACGAAAATTATCCCAACTAGCCCCCATCAATTATCTGGAATTATTCAAAAGCTAACTGGGATATTTATTCTCATAATTAAGCATGGAACGAGCCGATGTCGAACACAATAACTAATAACGAACAAACTACTCACAGACTTATACCAGCGATTCTATTTAGCAGCTGAAAAGCCATTCCGACCTACACACCTGGAAAATACTACCTCAAATCATAGTGGACAAAAGAACTCCAAGAGTCAAAAGAAGAAAGAGAAAAACTTTACAAGAAATACCACCGCAACAAAAATCTTGCAAACTTAATTTACTAAGAAACGAGCAAAAGCAAATCACAAGTACCAAATTGCAGCGAGCAAACAAGAAACGGGGAAGAAATTCATAAACCAACTTACTACATATGCCCCAATGGCCAAAATATACGAAACAATCCGAAAAATAAAGGGTCGAGTACAAAGGAAAGCCCATACATATATTGATCGAAAACGATATACACTACAGCACAATTCCTGATATTGTGGATAAACTGGCTGAAAATTTCAGCGAAGTATCAAGCGACCAAAGCTACTCTCCAGAATTTCAACAAATAAAAGTTGCTAACGAAACGATACCAATCCATTTCAGTTCGCCAAACTTAGAAATCTATTATCAAACGTTCCATATGCACGAATTCGAATCTGCCTTAAGAAAAACCAAAATTTTATCACCCGGAAATGACAAATAACACACGTCATGATCAAACATCTAAATATAACGGCTAAACAGTACATTTTGAGCATTTTAAACCAATTTTGGACAACGGGTTACTTCCCACCACCATGGCAGCACGCGATAATAATACCAATCCCAAAACCTGGAAAAGAACATAGTAAACCGAATAACTACAGACCGATCGCACTCACGAGCTGCCTGTGCAAATTAATGGAAAGAATGATCAATAATCGACTGATCGAAAACCTTGATATGCACAATATAATAAGTAAAGAGCAGTGTGGATGCAGAAAAGGACGCAGCACCTCATAGGATTTGTCAGACTAGACCCAATCATAAGATTAGCTTTCGCAAACAGAGAACACTTCATTTCAGTGTTCTTTGATCTCGAAAAAGCTTCAAGGTAGAACGTGGAGATATGGGATCATACGGGATTTATTTGATATCGGACTATCGCCAAATTCTTAGAACGTAGAACACTAGGTGTCCGATTAGATAACTTAGCTCAAGTATCTACGAACAGCGAAACGGAGTCCCTCAAGGCAGTGTCCTCTCAGTTACATTATTCGCCCTCAAAATAAACGACATAGCTAAGCAGATTACACCGGACAACAAGTTCCACTACTCACTATACGTTGACGATTTGTAAGTTGGATACCACCACCAAGATCTTCAGGTTATCCGAAAGAAACTGCAATCCTGTATTAATAATATATTTTAGTGGTCTGAAAGTCATGGCTTCAAATTTTCACCTAGCAAAAGGAAAGCAATACATTTCAATATCATACCCGGACTATTCCTCAGCCCAATACTTAAACTCAATGACGAAAACATTCAATACACAAACTCACATAAATTCCTAGGCCTGATCTTCGACAAAAAATTGAGCTATCAACATCATGTCCCTGCCTTAAAGAAAAAAGGAAGTGATAGCCTTAACTTATTAAAATCAATAACAGCTCAAACCTGGGGAGCCGACCAAACCACGATCCTCAGAATCTATCGAAGCATGATAAGATCAGTCCTCGATTATGGATCATAATCTATGACTCTGCCAGTCAAACAACTTTGAAGCCTCTCGAGTGAATTACGTGCAAAGCACTTCGAATCGCTGCAGGAGCATTTAGATCCAGCCCAATAAACAGTCAACTCATTATTTGCTATGAAATGTTCCCCGATATTGGACGAACTTATCTGTCACTCTGTTATTTCTATTAAGTCCTAAGTCAATATGGAAACCCCGCCTTCAATTACACTGTAACGCCGAGTAACCGACTACTCTTCCAAAATAAGAAAATAACTCCAATATTCCGTATCAAAATGCAAGTACTAACAGAAAAATTCGGCTTGCGGAAAAATCGAGTTAAACCAGACTTTTCATACCGACTACTAAATATTGATACTCCTACATGGGGACTAATGAAACCAATCACAAATACAGACCTCACCGAACTCCCAAAAAAACGGAACTCCCGTATACACGCCAAAAGTTAAAAGAAAAGTAAAAGAAAAATATGACGGATATGTGACTATATACACGGACGGCTCAAGAGGAGAGAATGACACAGGAGCGGCAGCAGTATGTAGCACTATTGTTCGCACTGCAACGCTTTCGAAAGAGGCCTCAATATTTTCAGCCGAAATACACGCCATCCATTTGGTCCTTAGCATCATTAAAGACAAAAGAGATAAAAAGATCGTAATTTACTGCGACTCCTAAGTGTCGTTAACGGCCTAAAGTACGAGCCACACCATCCAGTACAACGCCGAATTCAGCACGATATACACGTTGAGCAAATAGGCGGCCAAGCCATTAACATATGCTGGATCCCCTCCCATCTCGGAATAGGCGACAACGATGCTGCAGAGACTACAGCCAAGAACGTTACCCGAAAACTCGAAGAATTTATCTTAATTTATCACACAGATTGGAAACCTTTAATACGACAAGCCATGATTAACCGGTGAAAAACTAGGTAGGAAAATTGCAGAGACAAATTAAGGGAAATACGACTATAACCAGGAACGGAGTTAGACTTAGGTAAAATATCACGCATAGAGGAGATAATAGTTAACAGACTCAGAATAGGACATACATTCTTAACGCATGGCTACCTAATGAACAACGAAATACCCGATATCGCACCAGCATTCAAGTTTTGCAATAACTCTATACTAACTGTCAGACATCTAATCATAGAATGTGAAAACATCATAAACTGAAGGAATTGTATTAAGGGTTGCCGATCGCTTCAACGGCCTACTGTCGAGACGGTATTGGGACGACAATTAGACGTTAAGGAATTGAAGAACTATCTTCATGTGATAAATGTGTACCACCTAATTTAAATATTTCAGTTGCTTTGTTTTACAGTCAACTCACCCTATAAAGATTAGCTGTTGAATTATTCTTTCGATCGCAGACGACATGCGTAGAGGAGAGCAGTAAAGGACCGCATCCGTGCTTTAATGTTGACTCTATCAACACCCCTCATCATTATTATTATCTATGTAAAAAAAATTAGACCACAGAACACCAAGAAGGAGGAAGGGTAATCGCAACTTCACTAATCTGATTCCAACGCTTTTAGAGTTTGCACACTTGCGATGAATAAAATCATCGAGAACCGTAAATTCGTTAACAGGACAGTTTCTTGTGGCAAAATTTTCTCCCTTAGGTAGTTTGTCACGTACTTAAGACAATGCAGAGCACTCCCACTGAAAGCCCGTAAACTCCTCTGAAGTAATTTCAGAGACTCCAGCTTTGAGACAGGAGGCTGCATATCTCTCGAGCGATTAATTAAGCCGCTGATACACTGGCGTTCATGACGAGTCATTGCGGCAGTGGCTCCGGCTGCCAATTGAAGTGAAAACTGGCAACATGATACACTCAGCATGCAAAATGAAGCACCGCGAAAAGCATTGCAAGGCGAAGGAGTCAAGGCCCGTCCACACTATCAATCTATCGGCCGAATCTTCTGTTTTTCGTCAGTCCACGAACACAGGTGGAAAGTTACCATATTTCGGTGTGTTCATGTTTTCCATTCTGGTGGACAACTCCGAACACGAACTTTTGTAGAAACAGCGAACACTTGCTTGTTCATGTATTGTGAATGGTGCTTTTGCTTATGAATTGCTTGGTTCTTTCTTTTTTCTCTCTTTTTTAACAATTAACAATCAAATTTAACAATTTAATTGTGTTTTTGAAGCGAGGAGTTGCATTCCATTTGGAGGAGTTGCACAAATCTCGTAAGCTGGTAAAATTAAGATAACTAAAGTTGTCCTTTTTATTGTTCTTTTTCTTTACTCTGAGTTCATCAGATTAAGACTCTTCTGCAAATTTCGACAACTTCAGCCGGGACACAAACTCTGAAGAATAAAAATATATCTCGTTTTTAAGATTCTGGTAAAATTGTAACTTCAATAGGTGAAAATATTGCCAAATCAAGGGTTGATATTTTAGGTTAATTTTAGTAAATCAGACTTAAAACCATTTCGCCGTAAAAACTGTCTTAACAATTTCGCATATTTAATTATTTCATCGCTATCATAAAGACCAATGTTGATAGATTGCTTTTAAGGTGTGTTAAATGTTTAATTCTGCTTGAAAATTCAACTGACTTTCAAATTTTAAAGTTAGTTGCAACTCAATGGCCACAACTTCAGTAGAATTGGCTATTGTTTTTCCAATGAATTTCTTGAACTCAATGAGTATGTTACATAACTAGAACACGTAGCTTAACCGATGAGTAGACTCCGCTAGTTCTATTCATTGTGTACTCAATATATTACACTCATCCATTGATGCACTTCTTACTGCCTGTTTTTTATAGTGTGTTTGTTGAAATTTTAGTCTCTTCTTTATAAAGCATTAAAAGTTTCTCCCGAAAATTACTTAATTCCAGACAATGCCATTCTTGCGTTGTGACAAGAACTCTTGTGCTAAATACTCAAGCGGCGAATAATAAGATTTGTCTGTCGAGCGTCAAACATGTCTTAACTCATAGGAGTCATTTGAGTGGGAAATCATCCTTGCAAAAAATCAAACAGTATATTGTTTCAACTTAATTTTTCCAACGAGAAAATTTACTTACAAAATAAGAGTCGATGCATGCAGTAAGTTAGACAACAACCTCAAGAACCACTATTAGCACAATTGTGTGACAATATCGTGAACTCAGTGAAAGATGGCGGAAGAACAAGCCATCAAAACGTCAGAGAAAGTACCAGACGGAGGCTGGAGCTGGGTGGTGATGGCGTGTTCGTTCTTCAATGCGGTGAGTGCATGGATGAAATTGCACCATAAGAAAAGTTGGGCACAAGATAAAAAGATATAAAATTTTCTTTATTTGTGATAGAAAATCCAAACAACATTACGATTTGAAAATGTGTCTTTTAGTACATTTAGCTCATATTCCTCGGTGAACATTCAAAATTATGTTGAATGATTGCAGAGGATAAAATACTTCATTAGGATGGTCATGTTCCTGTAGGAAAGACTGAAATAGTTCTGTAAGAAAACAAACGTAACCGCAGTTAAAGATAAACTGGACAGCAGTGCAATGGCTCACATTTTGATATTGTAAAGTGAAAAGACATCCATTAAATGGCCAGGCTTATGTATGGTACCTAGTTCTAAGCACGTGAATACCTATTAATAGACCTCTGAGGCAATACTACTTGTGAACATTCCTAAACACTTCATTCAGCATCGTTGCAGGTTTTCATAATTTGTTGCGCTTAACCTTATCAAGTGGATTAATGTCGTACATTTTTGTAATCGGTAATACTGATTTTTCACGCGCGTTCATTTTGCCACGGAAGATTTCAGAAAAGATTTTTCTGTCGATATTTAGATATGATCACGGAAACGAAATTCAATTCCGTAATTAGTGCACCACGAAATCAACTATCAAAAGGTGCAGGACGCGTCGAAGCACTCTAAGCTCATTATGTAACTATGAAGGTTTAAACATCCTTGATTCCTTTCGTGCACAACTCATGCTTTCATTATGGTTGTATTACTTATGACACTTATCTCGCCATTAGTCATTCGTTAACGAAATTGTTCCTCATAACCAATATATTTTCAAGATCTGTTCGAATGCCTTCGTTGAAACTCCAGCATTTCTGCCTTTTGTTTTCAGGTCATCATCGTGGGAACTCCTGTCTCGTTTGGTATTATATTTAGTGAGAAACTGACGATGATGGAAGTGTCATCTACTGCCATGACGTGGATTTACAATTTGTTTAATTTGAATTTCTACGTTATGGGAGCGTTCTGCGGCTCCCTGAGCGACGTGTTCAGCTGGAGGAGCGTGGGCTTCGTCACCTCCAGCATCACCGGGATTGGGTACGTCTGCATGGTCTTCGCTACAAGCCCCGGTCACATCGTTTTGTTATTCAGCGTAGTTGTGGGTGAGACTAAGTTCGTTTTAACCCATTAAGTCGCTCATGACTAGCCTGAGTAAATCACACAACGTAAATGACATATGTAAATGATACGATGGTGTTTCTGCAGCGTATTTTTTTCAGCAGCATGTGTATTTTATCATATATGGTTATGAATATAAGGACTCACTTTATTACGAAAAAAATTGACTCTAATGTAGGTTACCAAGTTTATATTTATAGTGTTCATCTTTGTGCTGCGTCGATGTAATTTTATCATCATTTCAGTCGAATTTACTACGTTTAGCCATGAAACGAAGAGAAATATTTTTCTTTAAGTTAATGTTTCAGTGAATAACTGTTAATTTTTGGGCTTTGTTTTGCAATTATTACAAAATTCTCATACGCAAAAAGCAATATTCTTCAAATGTTGGTATGTGATCAACATTATAAAATGAAAAGAAAAACAATTTACGTAGACATTTTCAGATTTATTTGAAGATGTTTGTTAGGCGGCCAAGAAAGTATTTCTTCTTCAATTTTATGAATGCACTACACTCAAATAGAAATTTGATGTTCACTCTGGCGAATGCGTTGTACCCTTTAAATATCCAATGAAGTACTGTCCTATCCTCTGCAGGAAAATACCTTTTCGGATTATGAGCCTTCTCTTTCCCGTTGTTTGCTTTATTCTCCATCATGCTGCTCACCAAGTAAATAGCACTCTTTCTTCAACGACATATTTCTTTATCTCTCCTACTTCTTGTCAATCAACTTCTTTCACTACCGAAATACTACTTCAAGTTCTATCTTGATAGGTGTCAAGTATTAAACATATCCATCCATTTCAATCCCTTTTCAACTCATTTATATTCTACGTATCTCCTAACAACGTTCAATTCAAGAGTTACTTTGTGGTTACATAGCTGCTCTAAAACTATCTATTTTGTCCAAACAAGCTTGATATTTGATATTAACTATCGAATCTCTTCTTCTCACTTGCGATAGCCGAATCGATGCTCCCTATTCATCTCTCAATTCTTCTCTAGAACAAGTTCCACCGAAACTTCATAATTCGGTGAAAAGTTTTTCTACCCATATTTTGTATAGAAGCAATAATCAAAGAACTCACTCATTTACCTCGTTTTCCTATGCACCATATTCGCTATTCATGCTTCACTATTTATCACTTCCTATACATAATAGTGTTTTGCTTAGACCGTATTAGTTTTCCTTCAAAATACATTAGTTCATTCCCTAATTCACCGTTCAACTCCTCTCTTTAAAGGAAAATTATAATGCATAATTTAGGTTGGATTAAATTCAAATTCTTCTGTTTTTATTCAACCATCTAATTTCGGACCATCAACTTCGATCAAATTTACCCTTGATATTATTCTGCCCATCTGATTACGAGGTTACTTCATCAAGATCAAAAGCTTTTTGAATGACCTTTTAAATCGCTTATTTATCATTTCTACGGATGATCTTTCGATGACTATTTCATTAAATCACCATCTCATTATATCGCAAGCCCACCTTTCTTAACTGATGCATTGAATCTCGCCATATTTTATTCAATTCATCCCTATCACCAATGATATTGTCAAATGATTCAGCAATTTAATTGTTTTGTAGCATTTTCCAAATTCGTATTTGTTTTCTTCCAAATTTATAATGTACAACCGCGTATTCTGTTCAAATCATAATTGCTAATCGATCCAGAGATTAGAACTCTATACGTTGTTAGCGTTCCAATAATTTTCTGTCCATTTATGATGCCAACATTATGTAAACTTTGTGCTGAAACATTTACATTGAACCTTGGGCATACATCCCTGTTCAACTGCAGTCATCTTGCTCATAAGGGGAGTTCCGTTGCTGCCTTTATCTTTTATTGATACTATAGTCCACCTCCCTTTATTTGGAATAAAAAAAGAAGGCGAAATGTACGAAATAAAAAAATTCAATCTCTCGAGAGTGGATGAGGCCGAGTGCATACGGCCGTCAAAATATTAGGACTGGAGCTTGTATCACTGATACGCTCATCACACACTTTCGGCTTTCTTCGGACGGACGGACGCGGCTCTTATTATAGTATAGATTTCTGCGATCTGCTTGAGATGTTCCTTCCGTGTAAAACGTCTTAAAATGTGTCTTATTACTTGAATTTGATGACCGAATTTCCAATTTGTTAAGTACATTAAACTCAAAATTGGCCTTCATTTCCCCTTAATACATTGCCTGCGATGGGTTAAACTGAAGGTCAGTATTTAACTCAAATTTAAATTCACAAGTTGTTAGAAATTTTATATATATACCAAACATTTCTTTTGACCCATGATCAAAGGGTTTCAACTCATCTTTTTTTCTTTGCCACTAGCCTAGGTTTTGATTTGACCTCCAAGATGTACCTCAAAAACACCAGGTAGGTTTTCTTCGTCAGATTATTTATGTTGCACTTTTGATTGTTTCCTTACATGTAAGAGAATAAATCTAGTTAAACAAAAACGACTACTTAACTTACGCAGAAAATTACTTGAAAATTGAACATACTGACAGCGTAAGAATGTGATAGGAAAACTGAAACCTAGAATCAGAATTGAATTGTGTACCCTAGAGTTTGTGTAAAACATACGTAACGTCCAATACCAAAAATGTTTTGTTTGTATTTCTGTGTAGTATAGTTAAGCAGTACAATTGGTGCATGCGGTAATTGAACAAAAAAAATCATGAATTATTGCGCTAATTAGTCTTCCCACCCAGTCAAAAATTTACGCAGCACCATAGTACAACATACAGCGCAGTAATATTGATGCAGCGACATAGACATCATGACCGCTTTTACAGAAGTTTTCTTGCATGGGGTAGCGGGTGTCACAACTGCAATTCCATTGTTCACTGATCAAAGCGAACCGCAGTTGGGAGTTATACAGTGACAACTACAATTGCCGAATTGTGTCTCAGAAGAAGAAATTCCTGATATTGCGCCAGTATAGGTAACACGACACCAAATATAAAGAGGCTGCCATAAACCTTCACTGAACTAGAACTTTTGTAGCAAATTACTGCTCTAAAACCAATTGAAAAGTCTTACTGCGTCAAACTGAGCAAAACCATTGGCGACACTGATTCGATTTTTACCCAGGTAGCACGTACATTTTTGATTGGAATGTTTCAGTGAACGAGAGCAGAATTCGCATTTGTTGTGGTAAAGATGCCAGGCATTTATTGTGATGTGGAGGTAGAATTTGAACGCTTTTATTTGCAATAATAGTAATTTCATACAACAAAAACTGTTTTTCAAAAAAGTCTCAAACTATGGTCTAGGACTTCTCATGTGAATATTTTATGAGTGTAAATTGCTAAATTCGGACACTGACTGGATTTTACCTTTACAGGTTTCAGTGTTGGCCTGGCATCTTTCGTCGGTTTTCTAACTATTCCACACTACTTCAACATCCATCGCGGTCGCGCAGGAGCTCTGATGATGACAGGGGTATCATTTGGTCAGGTGATCATCCCCCTGCTGATGCGTTGGCTGCTCGACGAGTTCGGCTTCTCAGGAACGTGTCTTCTTTATGCAGGCCTGATTTTCAATTGCGCAGCTTTAAGCTTATTGTTCTATCCCGTGCAAGAAAGGCCTCTGTTAAAAGGTGACATTATGTATGACGTCGCGAACAAGAGGCAAAAAACTCAATTGTCGTCTCAAAAGAAAGCAAATGACCAGCATCGAACAGAAAAACAGAAAAATGGAAGGCCAGTTCCAGTTCAAACTAAACTTGATAAATTTAAGGAAATTTTCAAAATAACTTGGCACCATATTTGTCAGCTGCAACATCTAACGCTCTTAGTCGTGACACTGAGTTTTGGGTTATTCGTTGTTGGGTATGGTAATTTTACGGCTTTGTTGCCGTTCGCAATGGCTGCTTATGGACATCCTGCTGCAGAAACGTCCTACAGCTTATCCATCGGGGCGGTGGCAAACACCGCAGTCCGCATCTTCGTCAGTTGGGCATCCGACGCACCCTGGTTCAGCAGAAGAAACTGTTATATTTTTGGCTCCGTCCTTTCAGGCATTTCTACTCTCGGTAACTATCAATCCTCATTTTCAAAAATGAGAAAAATAAGCTTCGACTGGAGCGTTGGTTAGAATGAGCATCATTTTCTTCTCTCCGCGACTCAGAATCCTGTAATTTAAACTGAGTGGTGAATTATACATACTCTATTTACCTTTGTAATTTGCAACACAGAAGGGCTGGAAACCATGAAAATTTAAAGTATAACACTGAGACATACCACAAATTACTCCTAATAAAAATACAAACATTGAATTCAATATGCTTGACCATCTCGACCGCCAGTAAACCCTCTCGCATGTCAGATCAGATAGCTTTTTGAATGCAGAACATTTTCCACGGACCAGGAACTGTCTCTTTTACACCCTCTGAAGACCAAGTTCCTGTTTTAATTACAAACTCATTCAAACCTATCCCCACAAGACGTGGTGCATTGTTTGTTTATTCATTCTTCGAGATTCACGTGGAGCGTTCACCCCTTGCAAAAAACTAATCATAGTATAGAACCTTTTTTTAGAGAAGTCTCTCTAAATACATATTAAAACATTTAATCAGAAAAAATACCTTGGAAAGTATTGGGGCTAGTTAAGATCAAGAAATGTTCGCTCAAGAAAATGTGCCTAAATGCATTTCGACTCCATTGAAAACGTCTATTGTTTCTCGTGCAATTAAGTTCCCTGAAATATTTTCCACTATGATATTGCAAATTCGATTAAATGCACCAAAATGAACTTCGGCCTGTGAAACACTTTAGTATCAAACAAATCTTACATATTCCTTAGGAGTAACGCTGAGTCGTTGTTTAAAAACTAGTTCAAACAAGGCAATCCCACGCAAAGAAGTCTCGGGTTTGAACGGACTTCTGGACAAATTCTTTTAAGTCTAAATTATCATATTTTTTATCAATGATTTGCTTGCACTAGGATTTATGTGAACACCGCTAGATTCAAGTGCTAACACTATATGATATTCTTTCGCTCGCTGTTCTGAGTCCTACACACATTTTGAACACATTAAAATCACTTTTGAGTATCTGTCCCGGAGAGCTTGGGAACATATTTCTTTATCCCAAGATAATTTAATCACACATTTCAGTTCATTCCTAAAAAAATTATTTCATCAGTAATTTTTGTTATTCAGGTCAAATAGTTACAGTTTTGCTCTAATAATAGCCCTAGTTTTGCACGTGACTAGGTGGGGAATTAGGTTGTCACTTATGAAAGGTATTTTTAAAGAGTTTCTTAGTGAGTCAATTATGAACTCGATTATAACAGTGCATGCGTACAATCCTATCGTATTTCCATTCCAAATTATATAACTACCTGAAATTGCAAACCATAGCTCTATGACTACGTTGACTACTAAAGAATATCGATTGATTTTCTTGTGCGAAAACAAGCAGAGCTATTCTGCCTTAGAAATTCTTGGAAACAAAAAGCTGGCTTTTGACAACGATTTTGCTGGCACCAGAACTGTTCAAAGATGGTCCAAAACTTATTGTTCAGGATAATAATTATGAGTTTATCGGGCGCTTTGCAATGAGCTCCTTGTGGCTTTCTGAGCACGAAACTAAACAACTTTATTAATTGACTCGCTTTGTTTGAAAAGAAATGAAAACTCTTTGATATCCGGAAGAACTAAGAGCAATGTTTTGACGCAGGAAAAACACTGAAACACTACCTAAAGCCATCATTGCGCCTAGAAATGTTGATGGTCAATGCTCGGTCGTCTGCTAAGGGGGATATACAGTGTTTATTTTTAGAGATGAAAAATGATTGCAGCATCTTCCTATTACCACGAAATTTATCATATGTAAAAAACTGGATAAAATAACCGAAACTAGCGATGAAAGATGGCACAATTTACTCCACACTAATGGACGAACTTGCATTTTTCACGCCACAAAAGTGCCCTATGAGAAATGTTAGAATAATGAAACTTTACAACATCCTTTACGCTCAAATGATCTCTCCCACTGATAATTACAGATTCAAACATTCTGAAAACTTGATACGTCTTAAAGCATGCTCAAGTATGGAACATAAAATATAAGTATTCGAACTGTTGTGCATATGCATTTATTGAGTAATTCATGCTATGTCTCAGTGTTATAACTTAACTCCATCAGGGAGGCAAGTCAGCAAAGCAATTTAAGTGTTCTTTCCCTCCAGCTCTTCTTTGCATATGTGGGAGATTCGAAGCCCTTCCTTTTTCCAAACTAAAAAGGTAAATGGAGTATGCAGTATTGCATCGCGTAAATCGCAGGATTCTGAGGTTCTATGAAGACGAAATACACAGCATTTCAAAATTATATATAAATCTGTGTTTTACAAAAACTAATTTAAGAAAAAACAAATTTCTTAGCTGGAAACACCTTTCCATAAATAGTGCTGCAGTTTGATCTACCCGCTATAAGCAAACGGCTGTCATTTTGGTGCAGTTGTGGTGTTCTCCCTCAGGCTGCTTTACGCTTCGGGCAGACTTAGAATATCTTAGAGACTTAGACCATGAATACCTTAGCCCGAAGCGAGTGCCTGTGGTACAAACGAACCCGGCAGGATAAGGAAAACACAACTGGAATAAAAGCCGTAGTATTGCGAGTATCGCCGACAGTGATGGCACACGAAGGGTTATATTTACAGTGAGGTAGTACAGCACTCCGGGACGCCTTAGAGGACCGACGGTTGTCGGCGAGTCGCAGCGTGAGAGGCGGTCTAGGGTAGACCGGTGGTGCTGTTGCTGGCTGAGGGTCTCTGACGTGGTAGTGCACGAGACGCTAGGTGGTAGCTGACTTCGGTCGAAGACGTAGTGTGGCAGCACGGTTGACAGTCGAGGCGGTGCGGCTGTTGGAGCGATGAGACTTGTATTGAATACTAAGGCGGCTGTGCGTCAACTGCCTGAGCTCGGCCGCGCAGCTGCTTATGTAGGCCTTGGTGCGGCCTCACTGCCGCAATCCAGCTCTCTGGCTGGTGGAACTGGGGTGCCGTGTTTGAAGCGGTCAAACACGTGCTAAACGTACGTGAGTGTATTCAGATGTCGCCTGACTGCTCAGAGCACACGGCTTGTATAGGCTCGGCCCGGCACCCCAGCCCCAAACTTGAGCGCCGATTGGTCGGCCAGTACGGGCGCTTCGAGGCTGTGAGGTGGCGCTTTAAGCTTGTGTGGTGGTGTGTGCGCACAGCTAGTTGAGACCACCACACAGTGTTGTCGTGATCACTGCCCACTTTGAACATAAATACCCCCGAAACATCTTGTACCAGTAACAATCAACAGACAAAGTAAAGCAAATGATCAGTTTTTGTTTAATTTTTAGATAGTACACGGTCATTTTATCATTATGAATAAGTTATTTATTAGGAGTTTTCACACCAGATTTCAATCCAGAGGATTGAAATCCATACCTAGCAATGATTAAGTCTGAGTAATCGATTAAAGCCTCGTTGCGTATAAGAGCATTGTGATGATTCAAAACAAGGAGGTTTAATGGGGTGGAGGCGGCATCGCTATCTTTCGCCAGTCAAGCGAGTGAAGCCACTTCTGCCGTCCCAAGCCCCGCCCACTCGGTACCCCATATGTGGAGGTGGTGTTGCAGTGGAGGTGTAG
>JACJUY010001668.1:0-15516 GCA_014220935.1 Platorchestia sp. MABIK | reverse complement strand
AGATCAATAAAGATGGGTTGCTTCTACTAGATGCTGTTAAAATTGTTATAACTTCAAAAGACGGGCAGTAACCATTAAGAACATCTTTTATTTCGTTGTGAACAAATAGACGTTTGTAGGAAGAAGCAAATTGGTTTGCTGTTGGGTTGTTATTGCAACCTCCTTTGCTCCTAATTTTTCCGAAAATTCATTCTAAATGATCATGACTTATTTTATACGTGAGTAAAAAACTCATGCCGAGTTTTAAACTTTTGTAAAATAAGTTTTTAATGCTTTCAGTGCAAATTAAAAATCCTGTTTTCCTAACAGACTCGCACATTAGTTTGCCAGATGTTGGGCAGTAAAGTGATTTTATATACGAAGTGTCTTCATCAAGGATAGAAAATACATTGCCGGCATTATTTGAGTTAATAGGTTTCTTGAACGCAATGCATGAACGCGTCATATTGAAAAAACTCGTCCTTTAACGCAGCGTGGACAAGCGGCGTCCTCTCACACTGAGTGACAGACACGAACTGAGCCCCATTTCCATGTATGGGGCCGTCAGGGTTTCCACGCGAGGCGACTTGAATTACCCTAGCTAAAGGGTGTTGATTACCCCAGATTACCCTAAAACAGCTAATCCTGACCTATGATCTATAAATTAACTAAAAGGTAAATGGACTGGTTTCCAGAGCTCTCTCAGTAAGAATTAGTACTGTGTTACATACTGCATGTGCGTCAGGAGGGAAGGCCAGTTCAACGACGTTAGAATGCTGGTTTGATATCCCAGACGATTTCACGTACAAGATGTTTGCCAAATACCTGTCGAATTTTCTTGGATGCCCAATGTTTTCCAAGGAGCACCTTTTTCAGCGACTCCTGATCTGGGAACATTGTTTTCATCAAACTAAAAGAGGCTCACACAATGAGATACGTAGGTGTTGCTTAGTTAAAAATGCACAAACCTGCAGTTCCACTTTACGAGCACGATTTTCTAGAGGATCATTGGACAGCACGTAGCTGGCAATTGATGGGGTTTTCTTTGCCACCATGGATCGTTGTTTGTGTCTCGGAGAGCATGTGACGCTTGATCTCTGATCGATTTCCCACAAGTGATATCGGTTCGACAAACCTTGCAATGTGCCACATCCTTTTGCTCTGTTGATTTTGATGACTTAGCTAACCATCCTTTAAACTAAAAATTCCGATGTCCACAAATCTTTAAATTTCTGCTGGTAGTTTTTAGCTTTCACGTGGAGCTTTCCTTTTTTCGAAGTGGTGTCGTTGGCTCTTCCTCACTCGGTGCTCAATCATCTACCATACTGCAAGAAATGCAATAATATGTTTACCTATCCCAATCATAATTATCTATATTTCATTTAATTTTCCATACATTCACTCGCTTCAGCCATTCTTCCCACACGCTCAATCTGACTTTAACACTTTGATCCACTCTCTCTAATGACTTTCTGACTTTCCTCACACATGACTCCTAAAGGGCGAGTTAGGAAATTCAGAGGATTTTGGAAAAAATCCTTACCTTTAATAATACGTATAAACTTTCCTCGACACTTAGTTGCTAGAAGCCCTAGTGCTTCAATTTCGGGTGACGGAATTCTAGGCATGATCGCAGCTATATCAAATTCTACGTCCGTGTTACAGCGTCTAAGAAAGACAGTGAGAATACAAACATATGTTGCAAGTTTTAAGTCAGTAACTGTACTCTTTTGTTTAAATTAATTTTTTAAAATAATTTTATAGCTTCTTCCTTTCGCCTTTAGCACCTTTTGTAACTCGAAGTGTCAAAGAACCCTGTCTAAATTTTTTTGTTTGCATAACTACACTAACATGCTTCGTTGGCGTGCAACATGGCAAGAAATAGGACGTCTTCCACCGAATTTTTTGGCAAAATACCGGCGCTGTGAGGTAACTCTGCCGTAAAATCAATGACTATCACGAGAATAAAGCTATTAATTATTTCAACAATTAAAGATATTAGTTGTGGTATTTAAAAAAAACAATCATACCTGTCAACATTCTGTTGAAGCTCATAAGCAAGCGCACAATCAGAACAGGACAGTGACTTTCGTCGACTGGCTGTTGCTGACACCGATCGAGTTTTTTTATTAGCGAAATGCAACTCATAATCATTTGTCAAAACGAATTGGACAAGATATATTATGGCTTCGTATCTTGACGCCGTCTTCCGCGGGCGATTCCTGACGACATTCAAATGTGCGACATTAACCACAACACCAGCGCAGTTTTGTGAACACTAAATTCTGACTCGTTTCATTGCAGTTCGTTCAAGTGGTGACCAGTAGGGTGCTCGCATATTGGCTTTCAATTTTCTAATTTTCGTAGATTAGGCGCTTGTTAAGTTTGGTCAAACTTCCTTCACGGAGCTCTGATTACCCTAGATTTGCCCATATTTTTCATTACCCTAAACATTACCCTAAGGTACCCCTGATTACCCTAAACTAGGGTAATTACCCTGCTCGTGGAAACACTGGGGGCCGTATCCCTACAGCTACCGAAAATTGGCTTCACTTTAGAGCGCTGATGCCGGTTCCATTCTATCAAACTTCCTTAGTTAAAACAAAGCCTTCCGAAGTGTGAAGCTTTGACCTAATGCCATGAAAAAAATTTCTGCCTCAGGAAGCAACATAAACACTAACAGACAGTTTCACACCACCGTTCACTCTTGTAAGGCTTGACATACGTCCCATCAAAAAAGTCTTCCCAAAACATCACAACTTTACGACCGATATCTAAGTAAGAATTACTGCTCCCTGGAGAACTAGTCTTTACTCTAGCCATTAAGTCCGTTGTGATCAATTCTACATTCTTCAGTTAAGGGAACCATTTTGGAGCATATCAGTCAAAAATTAGATTTTCCGATTATTTTTTTTATCGCTTTAAAAGAGTTTGAGATATGTCCCCGAATGTCTGTAGAAATATTAGGAACGTATCCCAGAGCTAGCGCCCCCCCGAGAGGGGGAGAGCATCCCCCTTACAGACCTTTTTTTCATTTTTGAACCTAGAGCAATTAAATTTGGTACACTGATAGGAAATGCAATTTAGAATCAATTACCTCTCATGAAAAAATGCGATTTTCTCCAAAAGAAAACTGGAAATCATAGAAAACGACAGTTTTGGGGGGTTTCTAAACGCTTATTCTCTGACAGTTTCTGAGCTACAGTAATGATTTTGGTATCATTAGATGCAAAATAACGTGGACATTCCAAAAAATTGTAATTTTTTCCTTAAATTTCCACTTTTCAATTAAAAAAATGAAAAAATAAAAAAAAACTTTTGTTTCGAAAAAGTTCAAATTTATGACGTCATAACTTTGAAAAAAATGTAATTTTGATGAACTATTTAATTTTTTGGAAAGCCCTTGTTTTTCCGCATTCAATGATACCAAAATCATCACTGTAGCTCGAAAACTGTAGGAGGAAAAGCTTTTTTATCTAAAATAAAACAAGTAGGTTTTCAAGACGTTTTTCAGTTTATCTCCGAAGTTTACAAAGCTAGAGCAATGCGGTTTGTTGCATTTGAAAGTGATATGTGTGCTCTAAAAATCTTATTGTTCGATTTTTTCAAAAATTGTATGTAAAACTTTCCGTAGACTTTTTTACCCTAAAATTATATAACTTTTACCCAACCTATTTCAAAAAAATTTATAAAAATTCGGAATGAAATAAATCAAAAAAATCGAGCAATACAATTTTTAAAGCACACATTTTACTTTTAAAAAAATATGCATTAAACCGCATTGCTCTAGCTTTGTAAATTTCGGAGATAAACTGAAAAATATTTATATATATATTTTTTTTATAATAAGGAATAATTAATTTTCTATGCCTCAAATGAAAAAAGCTTCATAAATAAAAGTGTTAAGAATTTAGATATCTAGTAGTCAGCAAATTTTCATAGACGTACGTCCAATAGAAAAAAAGTTTCCAGTTTTTCAAAATGGTTCCCTTAACAAAACATGTTCAAAAAGCTGCTTTATGAGTCCCTCAGCTCACTCAAAAACTCTCCTCAGGTGTATAGCCTTCGAAGGAGATTCGAAGTGTGTTTGGTCATAATTCTAAGGATACATCTTAGGCCGCGGCCAGACAAACAGCAGAAAGAAAGACAGAAAAAGAAAAACATTTATTTCCAATAAAGTACAAACATGAATTGTCGATACATTGGTTTTTAAAACACCTTAACCTAAACATCCTTAATTGATAATAACACATTGGTATCGTGATACCCGTGTAAAATGTTGAATCAAAAAATGATTGACAGAAAAGCACATCAAAAATGAGTTTCTTTCCTTTGTCTAATCTGATTTTGACAGTGCATTTGAATATAGGTTACTAAAAGAACACAATCCTCGTAACGCTTAGTTGAAAAATGTATTCGTTCGTGCGCATTCAAATTGAAATATGAGCAAAAATCGCGTTTAAATGCCTTAACACAGAGATCCTTAATTGCTATTCATAATGGCTATCGTAATCCCCATGTTAATTGAGTGTTGAGTGGAGTAAAGCGGAGCAGAGCAGAGCTGGCGCGGTGTTTTACATTAGTGGTATTCCAATTAGGGTGGCCAGAAAAGTAGCACCGAGTAAGGCCGCGGCTAGACAAACAGCAGTGGAGCAGGGCAGAGCAGAGCAGACTCGGCTCGGTGTTTTATGTTAGTGGTATTCCTATTAGGGTGGCCAGACAAGTAGCACAGAGCAGGGCAGGGCAGCGCTGTCTGAATCAAGCGCCAGCGGCGTTTTATCTTGGATGATAAAACACCGCTCGGGAGCTAGCAGTCAGTTGCACTCTAGACTTCGTACGGGGAGGATGCCGAACTTCTGATCTCCTCGATGCAAGCTATTTCTGCGATCGGGGGTGCATTTCATATTTCGATCATAACTATGTTAAAGAACAATGATCATTTATGGCAGACGCTATGGAAGTTAGTATTAAGTGGGCTTGTAATGTTATTTATGCGTATATAGGTGTTTTCCACCTCATAAATTGAAAATTTAAACCAATACCAAGCATTTTCTTTGTCAATACCTACACTTTAAAGCGTACCACTGCCGAACATTTTTTATATTAGGTCTTTCGTGTTAGGCGCACGGCACTAAAATTGACTTCAAACATACCTTTTTCACGTATCAACTTTTTCTGGACCAGCGCGAAGCGCTGGGCATGGCCGATACGGAAATATTTAAGTTTGCGTTTTAACAGTCACATTGGTAAAAATAACTTTAAAAGCATGCAACTAAAAAACTATTAGATTCTCCAAAAAACGGTTGTGATGTTCGAGTTCTATGAGAAAATAATTACATTGAAACCTAGTGACGCCAACCAAATACAAAAGATCCTTATACACTTTGAAATTGTTTATTAATTTTTAAATTCGAAATTCGGGTTGTTAGATCCACAAATGTATGCCTTTAAACGCTTGAACGAATAAGTTCCTTGTTCTGTAATGTATCTACACGTAAAGCACTGCAAAATAACTCTGATTCAAGTTTCTATAAGGTTTCAAGTCATTCGTCAGTGAATTATTTACATGATTATTGTATCAGCAATCATAACTTGCATGTCATGCAATTAATTTCTTGTGGAATTTTCTGGAGCAATTGTAAAACAGTATTAAAGAGATTTAATTCATTGTGTGTAACAATATTGTAGGGAAATCACAAGTATAATACGACAGCGTACGAATGTTCATGTAATGCTAACAACATTATGCCTAGCATAGTAATATATAAATAAAAATACTTAGATGAAATATTGCTAGTTCTACAGCTATTTAATAAGCAAAATTCGAGGTAACTACAGTCACAAAGCACTGCTCTTCTTAGCGCCAAGATTGCAACTGCTGCTGACTCAGGACTGCCACTGCTGTTTGTTTGGCCGCCTAGCTTTCTAGCGTCAGCTAGCAGCTACCAGAGGGTCGAAACTGCTCTGCTCTGCTCCACTGCTGTTTGTCTGGCCGCGGCCTAAGGCAGGGCAGCGATGTCAGGAGCAGTTGCCAGCGTCATTTTATCTTGAATTATATAACACCGCTCGGAAGCTACCAGTCAGCAGGGCTGCCAAAATTCATACAAATTTGGTACAATTTGGTAAAAATGTCACTTTGTTGCACATTTGGTACGACGGTAGCCTAAAGCGCCGAATTTTGGTACGTTTTAAAGATTTTTTTTTTGTAGAAATTATGCCCGACCAAGAAATATTAGCCTTATTTTGGCGGTTATAAAACTTTTCAAATAAATGAAAGGCAACTTAAACGAAATGTGCTTGAGAATATCAGCAAATCTACATGATCCCCTTAGAAAAGTGTATTTTGCTTTCCTCGCTCACATTTTACCACACGTAGATAAGCTCAGTTCAGAATTCCAAGCTGAGACATTCAGAATTCATTCATTAAGATATTATATTACAACTTTAAAAGGGATTTGTTGATTTCGAGTGACATTAGCAAAATAAATGTTGGCAACCCCGCAAACTTCGGTGCAGCTGAAGAAAGAATTCTCCAGAGAAATGTCAACTTAATATGTCCCACAAAAATATGAGAGTTAAGGTTGGCAGTTTTTAACTTTTATCTATGTCTAACAAAACAAATGATGCAGCGTTTTCTGTTTCATGGTATGTTCAGTAATTTGGAACTATTGGAAGCTTTAGATCCAGTCCGTGTATTTGAAGAGAAATGTAAATCAATCATACCAATGGACAGTGCATTTCTCCAATCTCGTGAAAAAAGTGCAGTATGAAAAAATTAATATGGAGAGGTGAGAACTGTCTATACAAGATGCTTCTTTCAGAACAGAAAAAGTGCCTAAAAAATTTTGGTACGCAGTATCGCGAAAAAAGTACGGCGATCAGTACAGATACCTGCTGCTTCCCGAGTTCAAGATGCAGCCTTTGTCGTTGCCCATTCTTCTGCTGTAGCTGAAAGAATTTTTTCAATTTTAACAATATAAAAACAAAAAAAAGGAATTCATTCAAAACGACACAACTAAATACATTCATGCCATCAAAATCTATGTTAGAAAACATAGGCCCTAGATTGCACAAAATGAAAGCCACCACAGAAGCTTAGTCAACAATTGAATAAAAAACATTGGTACTCTAAGAAGGAAGAAAAGGATAAGGAAGCTTCACTCTAACTTTCAAAGTGTGTAAACCCTTTGAATTTTACGTTTTATTATTAGGCTAATAGATTTGGTACGTTTTAATAATTTTTGGTACGTTTTCATGGAGCTTTTGGTACATTCGTATAAATTTGGTACGATCTGATCCAAATCTCACTTTGTTGTTCATTTGTCACGACGGTTGACTAAAGCGCCGAATTTTGGTACGTTTTAAAGAATTTTCTAATATTTTTAAGAAATTATGCCCTACCAAGAAATGTTAGCCTATTTTTGGTAGTTACAAAACTTTTCATACGAATGAGAGGTAAATTAAGGAATGTGTAGTCCTACAATGTTACTCAGCGTGTTTGATAACCAGTTGGAAGTTTAGAGCTCGTTTCATCGTCACCGGTGTCACGCTACACTCTACAGTATGAAGATTTATGTTTACGTTAGATATAATAAAAAAGTTAAAAATTTTAATAAAATGTTAATTTTATTATTTGGTAAAATTGCTTCTCTATGAAGTCGGGAGCTGAGTCAACAATTAAATAAAAAACATTGGTACTCTAAGAAGGAAGAAGAAGAGGAGGAGGAAGCTTCATTCTAACTGAAAAAGTAATTAAAACCTTTGAATTTTATGTTTTATTAGTAGTTAAATAGATTTGGTACGTTTTGATATTTTTTGGCACGTTTCCATGGGGGTTTTGGTACGATCTGGATGCATCTAATCCATAATATTTCGATCGTGACTATGTTAATGAACAATGGTCATTTATAGCAGACACCATGGAAGTTAGTGGTCAGTGGGCTTGTAAAGTTATTTATACGTATGTAGGTATTTCTACCTTATAAATTTGAAAACTATACCTAAATCAAGCATTTTCTTTGTCAATACCTACACTTTAAAGCGTACCAATGCCGAGTATTTTATATCGGGTCTTTCGTGTTTGGCGCACGGCACTAAAATTGACGTTCTAAACCTTAATCTATTTTCTCCTAAGTAATACTGAGGAAACACAGGTTTGGTCCTCTATGAGAGTCAAAAGTGGAGGGGGGAAGGATTTTCAAGTTTTGCTGGACAAGGCCGAAACAAAAATATTCAAGTTTGCGTTTTATCAGTATTACATTGGTGAAAATAACTTGAAAGCATACAACTAAAATAACTACTAGTTTCGCAAAAAAACGGTTGTAATTCCGAATTCCATGGACTAGATTCTACGGGAAAATTCCAATTAAATTGAAATTTAGCGCCTCACGCCAAAAACGAAAGATCCTTTTGTACTTTGATATTGTTTAGTAATTCAATAACTCAAAATTTGGGTTGTTATATCCGTAGATGTATATATTTATACGCTTGAACGAATATGTTCCTTGTTCTGTAATGTATTTACACGTCCAGCACTGGAAAATAATTCAGATTCGGTGTTCACAAAGTTTCAAGTCATTCGTCAGTAACTTATTTGCATAATAATTCCATCAGCAATCATAACTAGCGTGTTATCATGCAATTAATTTCTTGTGGAATTTCCTGAAGCAATCATAGAACAGTATTAAAGCCTTTAAATCACTGTGTGTAGAAATATTGCAAGGAAATCAAAAGTATCATATGACAATGTACGGAAGTACTTGTAATGTTAACAACATAATGCATAGCATGACAATGTATGTATATAAACATAATTAAATGAAATATTGTCAGTTCTGCAGCTATTTATTAGGAAAAATTTGAGGTTACTACTGTCACAGAGTTGCACTCTTCGTGACTCCAAGATTGCAACTGCTGCGGACTCAAGAGTCCTAGCCACTGCCGTTTGTTTGGCCGTCAATCCTGCTAGCATATGCTAGCATCTACCAATGCTCGTAACTGCTCTGCTCTGCCCTGCTCCACTGCTGTTTATCTGTCCGCAGCCTTAAGAATGCAGTGTTGTGAGGTTTTTAGCGCCACTACCCTAAAGCACTTCCTCACTGGCTTGGAAAGAGTTGCAACAAATTTATTCTACCACATGTAGGGTTCGAAGACATACATGCTTAATTTTATCTCAGTTTGCCCTTGTCAGAACGATCATAACTAGAGCCCGAATATCTAGTCTTTAAAAAGGGGTCAAAGTGGCACAAAAAATATGGTCGAAATAGCACTAAAAAAATTGTATTGCAGGTATAATAGCAAAATAGTTTTGTTTCTAGCAAAATAGTTCTTATTTGTAGCAAAATAGCGAGTAAAACTTTGTAAGTTTTGGCTACAATTTCGCAGTTTTCTTTCATGTGCAGCTGTAAAAAACGGAAAATATTTTTGCAAGCCGGACGTGTGAATGAAAATGTCAAGATGACGAAAGAGAAAGCGCATCGGATGCAAACTGCAAAGGATCAGCATAAATTGAGGCCATTTTTAACACCTCAAAAAATTTCCATTGTTATTAATGATCCTCTTTTGTTGAAAAGAAAACCTCAATGTCCATTATATTGTCCAGTAAATAAATTTATTGCATTCGCAAAATGATTCAAAAATAGATCTATCACTTCTCCAGAAGGCGTTTCTGTGAATAGAAATAATGGAATTTACAAATAGACAAATGAAATAAAGCACAATTCGAGCATAGGAATCGTGAAAAGATATTATCTTTCTGTCCGAATGTTGAAAAAGTTATGAATTTCATTTTTCGTGTACGTTTACTTACGCGTTTCAAGATGTGCGTGTTGTGTTGCGCGATGTTTTTTTATAAATTACTTTGTGATTAATCTTTTCTCACTACTTGATAATCACTTACGAGGGTGTTCCAATTTGCTTCGGTATAACATTTTTTGCCTGTTCTTACTTCGTTTCTACTAATAATTTAGAAATTCCAAAGAATTCTCTAGTAGTACTTGAATCATTTATAAGTTGGCAGCCATCTCTTGGAGTATAAAATATCGAAGAGATGATATTTTTGATTTAATTAGCCCTTGACAGGTTTAATCTATTAGCCCGCTTCGTATGGTTTGTCTATTAGTACGCCTCGTAAAGTTTGTCTATTAGTACGCCTCGTATGGTTTGTCTATTTGTATACCTCGTATAGTTCGTATATTAGTACGCCTCGTATGGTACATTTGTCTAAGGACGTCTTATATTAAGAAATTTTTAAAACCCAATATGTAGCCATGCCTCTCATGTATCAACTTTTTAGGAAATAAACGGTTTTTCTTTTCTTTCTTTTTTTCTATTTTTTGTCTACTACTAGTTTGTGCGGGTTTCATAGTCATTTATTGCATAATGACTACTTTTTGCCTTTGTGACTGGTCAAAATAGCGTTTAAATGATATGATAAATGCTAGAAATCCGGGCTCTAATCATAAAACATTCATTGTAATGACCATTTCACAAATTTTGTTCCTGTACGGTGACCTGAGCCATTCATTTAAGCAATTTCGAAGGTAGCCTTTTTATCGTGGAGCAACTAGAGACTTTTCTACGCCTACAGTAGACTGTCGTTTGACTCCTTTTAAAGGTGAACAGCGATTACTGCAATCATGCACCAAAACGGCCTCCGTTTGAATATCTCAGGGAAGATCATGTACAATTCTTAGCAATGCTCATGGTATTTCTTCCCGTATACAGTACGAATATGAAACCAAAAAACTCATAAAATATTAAAACTTTGTCCACAAGCCATTGGAAACGGCGTAGTTCATAGATGAACAAGTCTCATATTTTGAAGAAATAAATATATATTCAAAGTTTAAAATTCCTTCATTTTCTTTCTTGTCATTTGCAAAATTTCATTATTGACAACCTCATACGGCTTTAAAACTGTTTTGTGTGTGATCGTAGACATCGTGGCTTAACGGTTAATATTATTCGGCTCTCATGGGGAAAGTCGTCGGTTCGACAGATGCTTCATTCCGGAGGTGAAAAAAAATTGCCAAAGTTCCCCACACGACTCAAATGCATGAAAGGGTTACCGGCCCTAAACTGGGTCACTGACTTTGCGCCTTGGGCTGTTTTATGAGATGCTTGGAAACTGTATATGCCTTGTATTAACTTGCTTGAAATAGAACATTCATTGAAAAGTGTAATTTGCACCATTCTATTGCTTTTTATTTACTTTTCTCAGCTACAGTGTTCGTGCTGCAAGACGCACTGCTGATAATGGTTTGCCAGATTTTCTGGGGCTTAGGCATCGGCGCGAACATCAGCGTCATCCATAACCTGTTGATAGACACTTGCGGGCGAGAGCTGTTCGACGCTGGAGTCGCCGCCTCTGGCCTGCTGATGGCGGTTTGCAACATTGTTCTTGGACCTCTTATCGGTGAGTTCACGGAATGAGATAACCAATGTTTAAGAAAAGCATTAAAGGAGAATTGTCATGCATGTGAGTCATTTCTAAAAATAAGTTAAACAACTTCCAATTTCATGTTGTAATCTGATTTGCAAGTGTCTAATTACACTTAAATGTTGTGAACGTAGTTTTTGAAAAAAGGGGTATACATTAAACGCACTGTATTATATCGAAAAAAGTGCAAACGTGGCGTGTAAAGAATCATATCCTCACCAAACTCAACTGCTCTATTACACAGAATACAACGAGACTACGGGAGATGGAACTATTGAGAATAAGAAGTAGAAAATTCACTTCATGTAAATCAACAGCGCATATTGCAAACTTTTAGAATTTACGGTAAACTACGTTTTCTCAGCATAGTCGTGTGAAAAAATTATCTGAAATACCATGTTTGTGCTCATGGGAATTCATTACATCAGAAATATTTTTCTTATAAAAAATTGTTGCTTATTTTGAAACAAGCCAATTCCGGACCAGAAGTGACAAAGTTTTATAAAAAATATATATAAACAAAAAATATAAATTACATAGATTAAGTGAGGTCTTGACCATTGAATTAGAATCTGGCAAAATGAAGAAAAAATTTCAAATTGACAAAATGTTCATAAAAGCACAAATAAAGTTGAACAACAGTTGATAAAGAGATACAAAGGAAAGGATAAAATTAAAATCCCTGTTTCAAATTACAGTCGCAGTTGTACGAAAAGAAATCGTAAATGACAGTTAAAAATCAGATTAAAGTTCTTGAAACTTGTCTAACTTGTCATTATGCAAAGAATTATTATGGATATTTATGTGGCGAGAAGACTATTCCCGAAGTTAAAATAGTTAAAAAATCTCAAAAATGTACATGCCGTTTGATTAACATCCGTATGTACGTTGTTAGCGTTCGTTTGAACATTATGACAGCAATTCTATTCTAGAAGAGGAAATAAAATTCAATTTAGGCACAGTTTTCCCTCCTCTGTATTACACTTTAGAACAGTTTTTCCAACATTTTTTGTGCTGCGTAATCTGCCTTTAGGTGTACGATGGGGATACGCGGCATAGCATAGATATGATAGTTTGCCATAAACTTTGTTTGGTGTCGGCAGCTGTACACAGTAATAATTTTCTTCGGCAAATTTTAGGTTGGACTAATGTAGAATAGGAAATGTTTCGTGTTTGATAAAACAAGATGAAACATTTAAACTTAAGATATAAATTAATTATAGACAGTTGAAGCCATTTAGATATTTAAAAAACGTTAAATATTTGCAGATGCAGCACAAATATGTAAACACAACCGCAAACATGGCTCCGGTTCATTTAAACTAAGAGAGTTGAGAAAAATACATCAGTTTAAGGAGCACAATGACAGTCTGTCGTCATAGAAAATGCTTTAAGCTGTACCGCTGGTGTATATTTTTGTTTTTAGCAACGTAACGTGGTTTATGCACGCAACTTATTAAAATTGCGAAGCAGATGCCTACACCTGTTCAAGACGGTAGTTATAGAAAGAATGATACAATACTTCTAACGTAAACTGAAGTTGAGTTTAAAATATCAGTAACTGGTAACCATCGGCTACTGCGTTTTTATCCTAGTTTTTATGGCGCATGAAAGCGAAATATTTCACACCAAGGAACATCCAATTCATTATACCATTCTGAACATGAATTATCACAACCTCAATTTATCCGTAGTAATAATTTCAACATTTTCTCTGAAACATTTGCCATGCCTTTTTTCGCTCACGTCCCCTTTTAAATGAATAAAGCAAAAATTTGTTATCTTCATGCTGTATAGAAAATGAACAGGAGGTGCGCGACGTCCCCCCGTGCTCAGAGCTCATGGGTATATGGGTACTCGACACCACAGTTTGGGAAGCTCTGCTTTAAAAAATAACAATGAAAAATGCGATGTTTTCCCAAAATGAAACATTTTACATGACTGTGAAGTAGCAAGTTGTTTAACCTATTTAGCATGTATTTTACATACTTTCTTTGAGTAACAGAAAATAATTTCAATTGTCTATGATTTACCACACGATTATCAATTTCTAAATCAATTGTTTAAGAACTGAAAACTTAAAGGATGGCTAATTTGGAAAATAATACCTTATAAGCACTCTTACTGATTTATAATCATTCTCCTACTTACCATGAGTTGAGCTCACTTAAACAAACTCAACAGATAATTAAACGAAACACCGACTCTTGTTTTTGAATTTGCTGTGATTGTTATTTATTTAGAACATTTAAAAAAAAAGTTATAACCATCACTACTTATTTTTTGGACACATTGTAATTCTATGAACGACGGGAATGATAAACCTGGATAGGATGCAAGAGAGTGCAAAATAAACACTTGCATGAATTCCAGATGTTTCAGAGCTTCTTACTTCTCAAGAAATTGAAATTTAAAGTTTTAACTTTGGGGCCCAGTTTGTTACATTTTCGGGTCATTAAAATGTAAATTTTAGAATGAATGTTACCTTTGAAACTGACAACTTTCGAGTGCCCAGTGTTTAGTCTCGATTTTTGTCACCATGACACGTTTGTGAAACGATGGAATGGTGGATATGCATAAGCCAAGGAAGTTGAACACATGGAACCGGCATCGCTATCTTTTGCCAGTCAAGCTAGTGAAGCCACTTCAGCCGTCCCAAGCCCCGCCCACCCGGCATTTGGTGGGGCCAAACGTGGAGGTGATGTTGCAGTGGAGGTGTATCACCACCTCCACTGTAGTTTTGTAGAGTGATGAAAGTTTCTAATTCATGAAATTTCTGTACGTACACGTGAAAACTTATGTCTGAATCTATTTTGAAAGTACTACTGCACCTGTGTATAATGCATGATCTCGGCATATTGGGAAAGTAATCTTTGAACGTAGCATGGATAAGCTGCACCCTTCCACACCTAGTGCCAGTTGCAAACTGAGCCCCATCTCCGTCTCTGGGGCCGTCAACACGGTATACATAAGGAGAGGTAGCGGCAAACCAGTCTTTTATTGAATCGTGTTGCGTGCGGGTGACGTCATGGCATCGCACCAATGGCAGCAGCGCTTACAAAAATCTGGCAACACTGCTAGCCAAAGCTGCCCAACGAGTTCATGAATCGGGTACGACAATCTTGAAGTTGCAGCGTCATGCAAAGTGTTAACGCTAAGAGGAGGTCGCAATGGCGCCGCCTCGAGTTATAATTAAAGTGTTATTTTATTGGGTGCGAAAGTAATTCTGAAAACCGACCAGACTTGAGATATTTCAAGTATCCTGGTTCGAATTTCAAAAAGTGGATTGCAACGAGTGGAAATGTTCAGTTAATTAGTTGCTCAAATAATATTTACAAAGATGATTTCATACCGTGTTGAATTCTCATCACTCGTCGCAAATAGGTAGCTATTTACAACATTCTTTTATTCATTAAATAATGTTTGTAAGTCGAATTTATGTGCGCACTACCATGTTTGCAGCAGGCATTTCAAAATGACTGACTAGAAGAATTCTTTCTCCATTCAAGACGCACGTTAAATTAAAAAGTGTTGTGCCGTTGCCTCATAATCACGGGCGTGCAGACCTGGAAGGTAAGAAATTTAAATTGTATTTGAATTTAATTTAGAAAATATAGTTTTAGACTTATTTTTGCACGTGACGTTGCATTTCTTGATGAAATCTTTGAAACTAGATGCAGAAAAACATTTCGAATTTGAAAAGCCGGTTCCATTGGAAAATTCTTTTCACTCACCTCGAACTTAAAATACAGGGCAAAGAAAAATAAGTATGGGAATAGAATGTACTACAATTCAGAATTAATTAATGACATTCTGTTTATTTTTGAATTTTGTAGACCAAATTTTTGATGAGCTTATTTCAAAAAAGTAAAAAAATGTGGTAGCAGAGTGCCATCAGCTCTAATAGTGCTATGTAAATTTTGTCTGTGAATTTATTAGCAAGTAGGATGTGATGACAAATTTCAATGCATTCATTAGGAAAAAGCTTTATTGGCAATCTAAAAAATTTTGTTTTAAACAATTTAAACAACTTTAAACAATTTATTTACCACAGGTGATACAGAGGTAGAATGATTCTTAAGGCTAGTACAATGGTC
>JACJUY010001667.1:106065-135298 GCA_014220935.1 Platorchestia sp. MABIK | reverse complement strand
TGGCCTCAATTGTGACGGTAGAGGCTGTGTGATCAGCAGCAGCTCTAAACTTGTGGCCTCAATTGTGTCCAAATGAACAGCGTCTCTTTCGCGCCTTTCCTGCGATTTTTTTTTATTGTTTGGTGACCGCGGTATTGAGGAAGTTTCTTTGATTTCATGGGTGAGTTTAGATGATTGATTTTCTTCATAAACCAACATTGCCTTGAATGAAGTTTCCTTACAATGTTGTTCGATATATGATGATATTTGAATATTTGACGGTACAATTTTGTTGTCCTGCGGCGTACAAGTAAACTGTGATGTGAATTTTGTCAATCATCGTCAGAGTTGAGTGGGTTTCTTTGATTGACCATGATTTTTCTTAGTCCAAAAATATTGGACATTATATCAAAAAGTATGTTCCCACGCAATGAGAAAACAGGAAAAAAAATTTACTGTTGCCATTTATTTTTCTTCCTTTTTCAAAAATGTACTTCTCGAATCTTAGCGACGGAATAAACAATTATTAGTTTCTCGCGTGAAGATGATATTGCATAAAAACTCGATCATTTTAAGGATCTTCAGTTTTTTTTGTTTACTTAACGTCTCCTTCAAAATAGCTCACAGCGTCGTTACCGTAATTCTGAGTTTCCTGGGAATTCTTACAGCTGCTCTGAACTCGAGCAAGTGTCGTCCTTAACGCCTTGTAATTTTCTATTCAGTGCAATAGTTAACACTGAGATACAATGCAGAGCTGAACCTATACCCTAATACGTGTAGCAGAGAGTTCCATGTCTTCTAAATTGAACAAAATGAGATTCTAGCCCAATTTCCGTGGCTAAATTCGAGCGACACTGAGGCACTTATTGCGTTGCGCAGCGCAGGACAGGGGTTGCAGTTGTCGTGACTTCTGGATTGTTTTCACGATACCCCCATGTTGACATTCGGTGACAGTTATTCATACTTGTGTGATTTTTTAAATTCTGGCTAGATGCTCTGGTACTTCTTCCAATGTAAATAAGATGCACGGCTAACATAAACACTACAGAATTAAGTGTAGACACTTATTCTTCGAAAAAGACGCCAAAAAAATCGAACCAGCTTTTTCCGGGTTCTCATGGCCATGGTAATGATTACTTTTATCAAAGCTTGATAAAATTATCAAGGAAAATTTTTAGTTACCTTGAACAAATGTTTGTCGAGCCGATGCGTACTCTCCGCTGCGACGTACTGTATAGCTGGACTGTCTGAGTAAACTTTATTTCTTGCTGTATTAATTCTCTAGTGTAGTTTAGCTTTCCGTTTAAAATGATAATTTTCGAAAATTGACATTCATTTTCATTTCACTTAGAGGTGGTTTTTTGTAATTTCCAGTTATATTGTAGCAGTTTTACCGATTTGAATTCTCAACGTATTTTTTCAAGTCTCTCATTGCTTCATTGTTGTTTCCAGTTGTTTTTTTTGCCATTTAATCATGATATATATATTTTCTTAGATTTCTAGATCATTTTTTCATGTCGAGGGACCCGAACGAGGTACTCCATTCCCTCAGTTGAGCAGCCTAGTTGTCCCGACGCCTCCTCGGCTGGAAGCGAACATCGTCCTCGAATGTAAACACCAAAGTGGCTTGTGCTTAGTTTGACAAATTCCCTGGATTATTATTCAGAGTTCATCAATCTTTTCAAGCTTACATTAATGCAAGAATCCCAATACATCTATATAGCAGTAAATTATATGTGTTCTGCAGTCCTTGCTTCGGGGTCCTCTCCATCATTGATTAGTGTCTTTACACGCCACGTCCTGTGATCGTGCGATAAGCTCCGACTTGTGGCAAACTGGAGGTTGCCCCAATCTCTCAATGCCGCTAACTATTGCAGCAGCAGTTGGGTATGAAGCCCTGACACATTCTAAAATATACTCATAACTAATAACAACTGATTTCTGAATTGCTCAGGTATTTCTTATACCTTCGCAATGGTATCCACTCCTTCTTCGGCGTCCGTCATTGATACAATCCAGAAGGAGATAATTGTGTCAATCTTTGTTTTTTAATATTGTGTGTCTCTAAAAGTATGGAAAGTTTAACAAAATTTTTGACGCAGATCTTCAAACTCTGTAATAAGGACATATTATTTAACATGGAATCTGGTTTTTGCTGAATATTCTAATCATTACGTGCTCTCGAGTGTCTTTGCGGAGTTAATGTACAGGCATAAGTAACGCACCCTTTTAAAAAATTAATAATAAATAAACTATGAAAGGTATAACGAAAGGGGTAATTGCAAACGATAGAGAAACTCTTAAAGTTTGTTTACATGTCGTATCCTGTCTACAGATACCCAGTGTATATTGCGGTAATAAACAAGGGTGCGTTACTTATGAGCCACCCTGTACCAATGAGAAAGCAAATATTTCTGAATACTTTTCTCTCAGTACCGGATGTACCTAGAACCTTTATTAGGTTATTTAAAATAATATTGTGGCTGTTTATGCAATAACTCAAGGTTTATTTTTTTTAGCACATATGAGTACCAGAACTTTCTTCTGAGAAATGACTCGTTTGTAGGAGTCAGACCAACACTTTTGAGTGCGACATTGCAAGCGTTCTGGCTCTTGATTCTTTGTCTCATTCTTTTCTCTTGATTTTTTAATTCTCCCAAGTAGTTTTAAATTTTTTCAATGCTTTAATTCCGTCACAGTTACTGATAGAATTTTGAACTTGTCTATAAGAATGCTGTATGCAATACATAACATTCTAATGTTGAAATCTTCCTAGGGCATGTGATTTTCAAACTCAGGCCACAATATACTGAAAAAAATATCCTCACAGCGTCGTATCGCGCTACACGGTTGTAGGTAATATGTCAATCCAGAATTTTGTTCGATTGCTTTTGAAATAATTTTGAGCGGCTGATGCGTATTGTAGATACGGGGCAACACAAGGACACAGATGCGCTTCCCACGCAAAGTGCGAGGGCAATAAAAGGCGGACATGCGAGGGAAGTTGTGCAGTACCGCGACCTCGTCTGTGTTGAACAGAGCTCAGCTTGTATCAGGTGGGTCACTGCGGCAGGGGACACGGGCAGGTCTTGCAGGAGGAGCTCATGTCGGTGGGGCGCAGGAATGGGTCATGCACGTGGTCGGGTCAAATAGGAATGTCGAGCGCTTTTACACTTATTTTCGAACGAGATATTTACTGCTTTTGAGTAACTTTTAGATTTGATTTTTGGATTTCCAGATAGTACGCTTGTTTAAATCATCTCTATTCATTTGTTCAAATTTTGACCATTCAACAATTGCCCTGATATGGTATCCATGTAACTGTATATCCAGGTATCAAGGTAATGGAAACTGTAGTTTCTGATCCATTTTTGTCACTTTCCAGCTTTCAGAACCCAATCCGCCATGATGAAGATGTCACTGAGCCTCTTGGTGCTGCTGGCCGCCGTGGCCTGCGCTAAGCCAGCCTCCGACGTCAGCCTGGTCAGTCAATGGTGGCAAAGTTTGTTGTCTCGAGGTTGCCAGGGGCGGGTGCACGTCGTCACCAACTGTCTCTCTAGAGTATATCTCTATGTTAACACTTCCGTTGTTTCTATAACAATCTCAACGTTTAAGGCAACTGGGAGTTGATTCGTTGGTCGGCGCAGGCTCGTTGACGCCTTGAACAAGAGGCAGTTTTTAAATTATAAATGGGTGTTTTAAATATATTTTATTGGCCTGATAGCCTTCAATTATTTTAATCGGTTGGCTTCCATTAATAACCTCAGATAAAGTCTCAAATCACAAAGTATTCTTTAAGAAATAAACATTCGCATCAACTAGTGATAACCTTAGCAATTTTACTGAAAAGTTTTCTTTTGGCTGAAGTCTTGTCGTGTCATGATTGTACTGCGAATTCAAAGGTGAAGTCAATGTGCTTTTCTATGATACATTTTTAGTATCTACGATGTTAATGATGATATTATGATGCATGTCTAATTAGACAAAATAAGGGATGTGAGATGAACTTCAGTCCGACACATGACAGTTTAGGGTACGTGAAGCCCGGGGTGAGCTTCATCCTACTTTTTATTTACATCAGAAGTTAAAATTATTGCACAGACAATGAATTTCAAAGGCTACAAATAGTTTTATAAGAGAATCACGTATAATTTTTACATATGTGGTTGAGAGAACATTGATGATGCGGTGATATGGAGTATTATTGGGACACCAACGCCCATAGAATATCAGAGAGCTTAGGCGTCTCTCAGAATAGTCACAAATATAGTAGAACCACTATATACTGATCCGAGTGTGCTGGAAGTGTTGAGCGAGTTTTGCGTGTCTCTCCCGCTTTCGTGTCGAGGTAATAATCTTCTGTGAAATTGAAAACTTTTCGTATATGTTTGAAGTTTGAAGTTAACAGAGCAATCAAAGTGCTCAGATGAACTTCGGCTCTGAGGAAAGTACGAATAAAATTTGTTGTCAAATTTATTTGTTTTTTCATTTGTATAAATTTACATTCTGCAATTTTTATGTTGTTTGTTCGTTAGGAATTTTGATTATATTTTTCTCATTAAATCTCATTTTCTAATTTCATTAAATGTGGTTAGAAAATCGTCATGTAGAAATTTTCGTTGATTTACCATACTAACATCGATTCAGGGCACACTCTTGTGTTCAGCTCCACTCTCTGAATTGGAGACAAGTCCCAATCCGTGGATTTAGCGGAGGTTTGAAATCATTGAAGATCAATGTTTTTTCTGTACGTCCTCAAATATAAAGAAGGTTATTATGTGTGACATGAAGGTATAACAGCTCGTTTAGCTAAATCAATTTCTTGTGATCTCGGCGGCATCTCAAATATTTTTTTGCAGGACTTGGCTCGTGTTTCGCTGGGGGCTTACGAAATGATTGACATCGGAGCTCCTGGTGAGTTCTTATTTTTCAGGAGTAAATAATGCCACTTATATAACACACACTTGTAATTTTTCAGAAAGTTGAAAATGACCAACAAATTTGTCGAAATGTTCTTTTTTATAATTGAAATGTTTTTTAAAGAAATATGATTCGTATAACGGCGATTTTCTTTACTCTTTTATTCATCGGTAGACTTTGCAAAAAGCAAAATTTTTACTTATATCCATAACTTCCCTACATTGAAAGTGGAATAATTTACAAATAATTTACAAAGGAGAATATCCTATCTTCTGTGAGACTTATTATTTTCCTTTGGATTCCGCCTGGGGCTTAGCGAAGACTTGACCTCTGGGCTGCTGCCCTAAAGTACTCTTCCATATTTCAAAGTACTAAGTTCCATATGTTTTTACATTTTAATTTTGGATATATCATGAAAGAACATTGTTCATTGCTAAATTTGTTAAATCTTTCGCTTAATCAACTGACATTACAAAATAACACGTGGAATGAAAATTTAAAATATTGATGCAAACCCAGAGCCTGTTGTATGTTTCAGTTAAGCGATCTAACAGAGTAAATTGAATTTTATTCGCACAGGAAATCTTGAGCGAATGAACGCAAAGTTTTAGTTGATTATGTAGTATTGCTACTTTGGGTGGTGAAGCAAAGTGAAAATCATAACGTGTAATTTCATATCATTTAATAGGGTCTGCAGTGGATAAATGGAAATATTGGTTGTTTGATCTAAAATTTGATTCATTTTTTAGAGGTTACACTTATGCAGCTCTACCTTATCAAGTAAAACTGCAAACGTGCCTCTTCTATGACACACGCTAACTCAAAACCAGTCAGGGCTATCGCCAAGATCAATTTGAATGCATTTTATCATGCGCTTGGTGAACATCGAAATTCCAGAAACATTTTCTTCGCCATGTCAACCAAAACTCAAGAAAAAACAATGATCACGGATCTCAAATAATTCTATTCACATAATTTTCATTTTCATTTTTTCCATATTTGTTCTAGTTAAACTTAGTCGTTAGCCTCTACAGCCTGCGTTATGAAATACATAAGTAGCAATGAATATTTACATCATGTTTTCCTCCTATGCCTCCCCTTATGAAATTTTCCTTATTTCCAGAGGGGCGACAGGCATGCGTCGGAGCGTGCCGTTATCCCGGCATTCCGGTAAGATAGATTGATTAGTGATGAATATTGTATCTTGGTAAATAATGTTATGTTTTAGTATTGTAAATTAGTGATTATTGGATACTGATAGGATTTATGTTGAAGAAAGCGCATGAGAAACAAAATGATGTTTCTTTGTGTTTCACGAAATTTATCAGTTGTAATTTAGTGATCAATCATACCTGTGATGAATATTTCAGTTAATATACACTAACATATATGCTAAATAAAAGTGACTTTATATCAATTTGAAAATAAGTCCTTAGAAGCACCATATCTCCATAAATGTAATTATTATTTTTTTTTTTAATAGCATACTTATTTTTTTAATAGATGCGAGAATGCCCCAATAAATGTAGGAATGAGAGCGCATCAATAAATGTACTAATAACATCTCTAACGTCTTAACGGAAGATCGTCGGCTGCATTCGCAAGGTTTGTTTACCTGGGGAGGTTTTCGGAGCTAACCAGGGCGGCTACTATTGCTGCTTGAGTGTGTAGTGCGGCCGGTGGTGTGTGTCTCGGGCACTGGTGCGCTGCTGTGGTGCTGTAACTGGTGCTGAATTTGGTGCGCAACTGGATGGTACACCGCTCCAACTAGCAGCTTTACCACACCAACTGGCGGCCTTAAACGCACCAACTTGAAGCCTTAACACGCGAACCGGCGGCCTTGACTTGAAAACTGGGGGACCTAACAGTAGTAATTGAAATCACATCTTTCCACCGCAACTCTTCTACGTTCAGAAAAGCTCGGGTGACCTCCACTTGCTTGATGATTGGAATAGATTTGCCTTATTTAGTTGTTAAATTTGTTTTACGGTATGAACGCACCTTTATCAATGATTTGAGGCTGAGTGATGTTTGAAATTCTGCTTCTACATTGGAGCCACCAATAAATTTTCACGCAAATAAAATGTTTTAATATCCGTATACTGGAAAGCTTTTAACTTTTTGAATTTTATTTTATATGTTTCAATAAAAAATTTGTCTCAAATGGGTTGAGATTTTGGATCTTTTTCATCCGCCGACCTCCTTTTGAAAAAATTGAGACTTAAAATCTAAGAAACGTTTACATGTTAAATTTTTTCAGCCGAGTAAACTTTCGTTACATTTTCAAATCTGGAAAATTCCAGTTGCAGTTTTGACAAATGGGAAAATACATTTAAAAAAAAGTAAGATTCTCAAAAGCAGGAAGGAAATGGCTCTGTTTCCTTCTGACAACGTAAAACCATGGCGGTAATTTGCTATGTATCATCGTGGAAATTTTTCTTGACTCTCAACGGCGGCATTGTTTCAAAAACTGAATCTTTCCCACAACTGAATCTTTCCCACAACTGAATCTTTCCCACAACTGAATCTTTCGCAGAATTGAATGTTTCAAAAAACTGCTTCTGTAGCAAGACTTCATGTTTCTATCAATTTTTTAAAATGTAATTTTGTTATGGAGCTTGTAGTGAAAGTTTTGGCTGTGTGGAATTGGTTAAAGATTGGACTTCGTAAGTGCGTTTAGTCACCTGCAGTCCCCGCATATTCTCTAATACCCGGGTACGGATGACTTTGGGGCCATGTGCATGGAAGACGTCCCGGCGCTCTTTGATGGTATAATGATATACTTTGATCTAACATCATTTTGAACTTGTATCGAGCTGCTTTCGAGTGCCTGAGGTACCAACGAGCCTGACAGGGTAAAAAAACACAACTGCGAAAAATGCCCTTCTATCAAGAATATCGCCGACAGTGATAGCACACTAGGGAAAAGATTACTGTCACGGAGTAACACAAAAAGAGACATCTTGGAGGACCGTCAGGTGACTTGAAGTTGCAGCACGGATGGGGGTAGAATGGTTATTGAGTGCGAAGTGGCGGTAGAGGCAGTAGAGACTGTTGCTGGAGGAGCGTCTTCGGTGAGTGTAGTGAAGATCGAAGCTGTTGATAGAAGGCTTGCTGAGCTTCTTCTGCACCTCCTTATATAGGGCCTGGTGAGTGTGGTAACGCGCTGGGCACGAGCCCCATAGGTTGGTGGTTAAGTCACGCTTAGGCTAATCCGAAAGCTGCCGGTAAAGTCCGCCGCTGCGTGGAGTGGCCGCTGGTCGCTTGAAGTTTGTGAGGTGGGGTACAAGTGAACTGCTTGTTGATATTACCACACGCAGCTGTACCAGTGACACGCTATTGGAGATAAGTGCTGATGAAAATTCGGTGGCCAAATAGTAGAATGCATTAGAACATTCTGAAATAGTCCTACAATTATTTCAATGTGTAATATCGAGAAAAAAAGGATACCGTAAACTCTTTTTCGCGTATTTATTTTACTACATTTCCTAAATATTATTTCTTTGAAATATTTTTGGGCTTTAGATAAACAAGTAGTGTTAACTTTTCATGCTATTGTTTATATATAGTCAAATTTTCGTAATTGTACGTCGTTTAGAAATGTGGAATCCGTCTATTTAATCAATGGGTTGAACTATTTTTCCCCCACTGTCAGCGCAATCGCAATCCCATCATGAAGGTACGAATGTGATCTCTTAGTGAAAGCAGAAAAGCAATCCCTCAATGAATGCGCTAAGGTAAACCGTTAAGCGCAAAAACTGGGTGAATAAGCAAGAGCAAACTTTTGATGAAGGCACGGGATTAATATAGGCGCTGGAAAGTGGGTCCAGGTTCTGAAATGTGGGTACAGGTGCTAGGATGCGGGTACATGTAGGTACTGAAATGTGGGTCCAGGTTCTGAAATATGGGTACAGGTGCGGGGATATGGGTTCAGAAGCAGGTATGTGGGTACAAGTGCTGGGATGTGGGTACAGGGACTGAAATGAGAGTCTAGGAGCTGGTAGTGGTACATGTGCTGATAAGTCGCTCCGTGAAACAAAGAAAAGCATCTTCTGTAGTTGCAAATGTTTTAAAAAGGATCGCTACTTCAAAGCACTATCATCAACGGTAATTATCCCCTTGAAGCAACAGTACCTATGAGCACCAGCACCTAGTGGCACCAGCACCAATAGGCACAGGTACCTATGGTCACTAACTCTAAAAAGTACCAGTACCTATAGGCACCAGCTTCTAAAAGTACCAGCACCAAAAGGCACCAGCACTTAGAAACAACAAAGGCAGCCGTTATGGGGCGTCACCACGTAAAGTGTACTGGTCCACGTTGTCCAGATGCTCACCCTACTGGCCACAGTCACAGTGCCCGACTAAAACCAAGTCTGAGTTGACAAAGTTCATCAAATTTATAATTGCATCAATGTTTTAAATTTTTCTATAAAAATATTGAAGGAAACAAAACACATACCATATGACAGAAACCTACTTGGAGAATTTGTTAGGAAAAAATTAATCGAATTTTCTGAAAACAGACCTGAGGTTGATGCCTCTTCAAATTGGTAGACTGCTCGATTTGCAAATATTTCTAAGCAGTTCATCTCCTGTCCTTTGTAATGAATGTCAGAATGAAAACATCATTCTCTGGCAAGTGATAGTAGTCATAAAATTTCAGACGGACCCAAATATTTCTGTTTAAATTTTTTTTAACTTAACAACCTAACTGGGCTTGAGCCAAATTTGGCCCACTCTGCACACAGACGCACTTCCGACACTGGATGTACTCAGTCATTGTCCATGGATCTTTGACGTGAGAGGGCATTCAATACGGTCTAAGACCAGCATTGATCGCACCTGCGTTGTGAGACCTTTATTTTGTAAGCCTTCTCCTCAATATTTTTGAGGCAATTGTGTCGGTGCTCGCGCGGCTGACATACATTGCCTGTAATAGACAAAGTTAACCTCAAATGCTGCGTCGATTGTTGGACTTGCTGATCGGACACGGGCAGCAATTTATCAAAGAAAGGCAAATCTTTCTCTTTATTGATGAAGACTAGTACTTGGATATGTACTAGATACTCAGAGTACTTGGGAAGCACTCAGTTAACTTGAGCAGTACTTTAGAGCACTCAGGATCTCTTTTCATTCTTCCCTTACATCTTTTGGAAAAATTAGCGTAACTTCAATTCCATTTTTTGGTTCATTGATAAGTTATTTGTTGTTTTTCTTATTGTTGTAAATCAGCTTATGTTATTTTCTGGGGTTTCGTAAGTGGCCAAGTCTCAAAATTAGTAACTTCTGAAATTTTCGTTCATTTGCTTTGTATAATTTGTTAACTGATAAATTCAACGAAAGTGATAAGTTAATTAAAAACATCAATAAGCAAATAAAGCCTGGCAAAGGTTACGAAAATGGGTAAATACAGCTTATTACGCAAAAACGAGCAGTACAAGCCAAAAGATTAAATGAATCGTAATTGGCGTCACAAACGCCCTATCATCGTGTAAAGTAGGACAATTCAGAATACGTTAGATTTTCTATCATGAACTGATTATTTATTCATTTAATAGCCTATTTCATTACAATATTTATCTCAGGTTCATTGCAAATATCATATTTATGTACGCATTTAGCACAGTCAGAAGTTAGGAAACCCTCTAGCTTATTAAACGAAAAGTACAAATTTTATTAACAGGCACAGTTGCCCGCACGCCCGAGCACTAATGAGCTCAATCATTGTCTGTACATCTCTGACCTTCCCATCGACATGCGGGCGTTCTGTGGTCTTGGGTAAAACCTAGGCGAGCACGCGAGCCCCACATTCACGACCGATAGAAGTCTAATTCTTCCGAGCAGTAGTGTAGGTCATCTCATGGCCGACACACACTGCCATCAGTAGTCAAACATTGCCCCGAGTGCAGCACCGTTTATAAGAGAGTCTGATCCGACGCTGGCTGCAGAGTTCCTGGAACAAGTGCAGTTTTGTTTTGACCTTGGCAGTGTTAGTACTCAGGGTTCTTGAGAAATACTCAAATGACTAGAATACTTCAGCCAGACAGCTACGTCGTACGTCCCTGTACTCCACAGCACGTCTGTGACGCTCGGGCGTACGTCGCGACGCTGACGTGTGTTCGCTATGTGATCAAGGCGGAAATTGTGTAGTGCGTGAGATGTCCTCTCTCGCTGTTGTTACTATTGTAGTCACCATCTTGCTTGTCACTATTAGGGTTACTGCTACACATGTCATCAATTATATTTGCACATCCGAGAATCTTTAAAATACTGCCTATATCTTGGATATTTTAATTGCAAGAACTATTACCTCTATTAGGTAAACATCACTACTGATAAAATTGAATAAAAAACTTTCTCTACGCCGGTAGAAAATAGGTATAATCATATAATGAAATTACGATTCTGAAGCCTTCTTGTGATCCACTGAGGGTGGTAATATTTTTTGGGTAAACTTGCATGAGCGGTAAGAGTTCATTCCTACAGAGGTCATGAGGCAGGTAAAACCATCATTTTACTGATACATTTAATTGCTTTGAAAATTTATTAAGCCTTAGCTTGCATCGTGCGTCACAAGACAGAAACACACAAGGTGAAAATGCGCAAGAAATTGCTCTCTATGTGCTGGAGTGTAGGTCTGAGTGCTGGAATGTGGGTCCAGGGGCTAGAACATGGGTACATGCGCTGGTAAGTTACTCCGGTGAAAAGCAGCTTATATGGTTGCTGTTTTCGTGAGTGTCACTACTTCAAGGCCCTATCATTAACTATAAGCACCAACACCTGGAGGCACCAGCACCGAGAGGCACCAATACCGATGCACCACCGAAAAGTATCTACTAGTACACGTAATCCAGATGCTCCCCTACTGGTGACAGCTACCGTGCTCGAGTAAAACCAAGTCTCAAGGTATGGAAAAGTTTATAAAATTCAGAATGGCTTCATTTTTTGAATGCTTCTAAACAAATATTGAAAGAGACAGTACCGATACCGCTCGACGGAAACCTCTTTGAATGAGATTTAATTTTCTTTTGATCTTGAAGAATCTTTTAGGGAAAAGCAAATTGTCTTATTGATTGAATGCCGACCTGAGGTGGCTGGCTATCCGAATTTGTACTCCAAGTATTATGAAAATATTTCAAAGCTGTTCATCTTCTATCCTTTGTATTGGGATGTTCGAATGAAAACATCGTTTCTTTCAAGTGATGGTTTGCTTAAAATCTAAGACTTACGCAAATACATCCATTTAATTTTTTCTAATACACACAACCTAACTAGGCATGAGGCAAATCGGACGAGCCCTCAAACAGACGCAGTCTCCAACACTGCCCGAGGGCGGATGTGCTCAGTCATTGTCTGTGTATCTCTGACCAGCCCACAGACTTGCTGGCGTTCTGTTTTGTTTGACATTTGAAGCGATGGTACTCAGAGTACTTGAGAAGTACTCAAGTGACTTAAGTATTTCAGCCAGACCGCTACGTCGTACGTCCCTGCACTCCACAGCACGTCTGAGACACTCGTGCGTACGTCGCGACGCTGACGTTTGTGTGCGATGTGAGCTTGGCGGGAATGATAAGAGCACTGGTATTACTGTTGCTTTTGTTGTTATTATTTTTAGGTTTGCTTTCGAATGAATAACTTTACTGCCATTTGCACTAATTAAACTTCATATTACTCATTATATCAAGGGAATTAGTACCTAATAGGGTCTTTTTTTTCTGATCTAAATACTTCTCATAACAATTACTCAAAAATTGACAAATGAAAAGACATCTGTGATAAAAGACAAATTTTTCTACAATTTAGTAATACATGTTGAGTACATTCAGTTTTAATTCCAATGAGGAAACTCATGTATTGCGATAATTTTTTATTTGAACAACGTGTCTTCTATTGTGTTCATTTTTGTCAAAAACAAAGGTGAAATGAATTTTTTTCCAATTTTCATAATTCTAGTTTTTACGAAAACTATTCTAGTTTTATTACCCGTAATTCTAGTTAAAATTCGTCGACTCCTATGAGTGAGTTTTTGTTATTTAAAGCATTTACTTTAAATTAATGATGTCTAATATTCTAGGAGATACACGGCCCTTTGATCCCTCAGGGGTCCATGAGATGCATCACTTAACCGTATTTTTCAGGAAACCTTGCTAGAAGGCAAAGACTACGTCGTATGTGGTCACCAGTGTCATCTCTGGTATGACAAGTCAAGTATGAATTTCTGAAACGAGCGAAAAATTTTCAGCAAATCTTGAAACTCTTACTAAACGTCGAATAGGATCTTCTGACAATCTATTCCTTAAGTGATTGACAATATTTAGCGGTAACAAGAGGAATAAGTTACAATGCACGAACACTTTGTTTGTTTTAGATTTCAATACTCTACAGATATCCAAGCTCAGCATCAACAACGGTGTCGGTGTGGAGTCCTGGTCTCAGGAGTAAAGATGCTGAAGGTGGAATGAAAATTCTCCAAAGTATGGGAAAATGACTCAATTGTTACCGCTCTCACTGAACTAATGTCCATTTTTCAATAGATAAATATTTCAATATATCAATTCATTGAATGTTACCATATCCAAGGAACCGACTTTTATTTATTAAAGGCATGATATAGGAGTTGGATTGGTTTATTCTACTCAAGTATTGGTATATTCTGCCATCCGTATCTCATTGGAATATTTTCTGCTTCATTAACATTCTATTAAATTAACCGACGTGGCTTTTAACTGCATGAGTAAATCAAGATGCATCCATGACGGGACCCAAACTGACCCATTGCGGTCTTAAGAAGAACCCTCGCTGTAACCTTGCACGAAAATTTGATTTTGGGATCCTTTAATCCAGGGCAAACCATCAGCTTCACTTCGTTCATTTTGAAGTGTGTGAAAGTTCATTTAATTCGTGTGGATTGTACATTAGTATGTGACGATCCTCTGTTATCGTCAGGATAGTCTTGAGTGACAGGTCAAGAGTTCCTTCGGTAAATTATTTATGAGTCCGTGAATTGAAAATGATTTCCAGAAGTCATGTTCAAGTGGAATACATCATATTCTAAAAATATCGATTTCGCCTCTACTATTTCGAAAAAAATTACTTACGTTATCAGATTGCCTAGATTTGCAACTAGTACAAGGTTACTGCCATTGAAATAGCAGTAACAGTGAGCCAAGCCTCGTAATCTGCTACTACTGAAACATTTTCTTTCGTCATTTTCTTTGTATAATTTATCCCCTGATGAATTCTTACAATGAGAGTGAAAAGTTAATGGAAAACATCAATTACCAAACGCTGCCTAGCACAAGGTTCAGAACTTGGTGAATACAGTTGCATCGCAGTACAGAATTGAATATACTTGGAAATGAATCGTAATTGGACTCACAAACTCTCAATCATGGAGCAATGTAAGACATTTTATAATTAGTTGTATTTTTTTTCGCACGAACCGATGGTTCATAAAATTGAAAATCCACTCCAATCCAACATTTATCGAATAGGCATATTGTAAGTTTCGGTATTTTGGTTCATATGGAGCGCAATCAGTAGAATACGGTGCACTTGTTATAAAAAAGGCACAGTTTCCCACACAGCCCGAGGGCGGATGTGCTCAGTCATTGTCTGTACATCTCTGACCAGCCCACAGACTTGCGGCCTTCTGTAGTCTAGGGTAAAACCTAGACTTCTCGCCCCACGATGTAGCTAACACTGACGAAGTAAATTTTTTGTAACTGGTATCGGGCATCTCATGGCAGACACACACTGCCTACAATAGTCAAACATTGCCCCAAATGCAGCACCGTTTGAAAAAGACACTGATCGGATGCTGGCTGCAGAGTTCCTAAAACAGTTCAGTTTTGTTTTGACCTTTGCAGTGTTGGTACTCAGGGTACAAGAGAGGTACTCAAATGGCTGGAATTTCAAACAGGCCGCGACGTCGTATGTCCCTGTACTCCACAGTACGTCAATGACGCATGTGCGCACGTCGCGACGCTGACGTGAGCGCGCGATGGGAGCGAGGTGGGAAGTGTGTGGGACGTGAGACGTTCACTAACAATGTTGTTCAACCTTGCAGTCACGATCTTGCTCACCACTATCAGTGTTACTGCTACACATGTGATCACGAATATTGCATTGCCGAAAATCTTTAAGGAGCTTCCTACACCTTTAATATTTTAATTTTTCAACTATTATTTTTATTTTTATCTATGCTCCTTTTTATGCTAGAAATGTTAATAATAAACTTCTTCCGCGTCAGTAGAAAATAAGTAGAATCTAATATTGAATTTTCGATTCTAAAGCCCTACTGTGATCTACACTACGGTTGTGATATTTTTTGGATGAACGTGCAGGGGCAGTGGGAGTTTATTCCTGTCGAGTTGGTGGAGTAGATAAAACGATTTTTTACTGATGCATTTTATTGAAACGAAAATATCTTAAACCTTGAACTTGCATCGTGCGTCACAAGACAGGAAATTCACACAGTGGAAATGCGCAGGAGAAGCAAAATTCTCAGAAATGCAAATTCTGACGGCGGCTTAGGAACAAATATGACTACACAACTGGCGCACCTGGCTATATATTGCATTTGATGTTGAACTACTCCCACAAAATCATCTGTAGATGAGGGGACATGGAGTAGGGAAATGTTGGCTTTAGGTGCTGGAATATTGACTTAAGGAGCTGGAATAATGGATCCGAATGCAGGGATGTTGCTCTAGAAGCTAAAATGAAGCAGTGGAAGACAGGAAAGTTTCGATCTAAGACCTGCACATGCAACTGGAAGCACTAGAACCTGAAAGTGCCTTCGACAACTGGAATCCCAGCACTTAGAGTCACCATCACATAGAAGACCAGTACCTAGGTGCACCGACGTCTACAGGCTACAGCATCTATACCCACGGGCACCTAAAGGCATCTGCACTGAAATGCATCAGCACCTAGAGACATCTGCACCTAGAGGTACCAGCACCTAAAGGCACCAGCACCTAAAGACACCAGCACCTAGAGGCACAAGCACCTAAAGACACCAGTACCTAGAGGCACCAGCACCTAGAGACACCAGCACCTAGAGGCAGCAGAAGCAGCCGTTTTGCGGTCCCACAGCGTACTCATCCGTTGTACACGCACTCCGGATGATCCCTCTCTTGTCACACTCGAGCTGCAAGAATTAATCCAAGTCTCAGTGTTAGGCAAAATTCATTCCACGGATACCGGAACATGCATGAAAAATTTGATGAAGAACTTTACCATATATATGAACACTTTTGTCTTACCCAAATTTGATCACATTCCCTACAGATGATTCGCTGATGTACAGAGAGTAAAATTATGACAGTGTGTTTGTTTGCTACAAATACTGTGTTATCAGTATATAAAGAGACTTACAGACAGCACACGAAATATACAATTGTATCAATGTACAGCATTCTCAGGACACAGCACACTCTACACAGCGCGGCCAATATACGAAGAGCTTGCACAGCACTCTGCACACCAATAGAAACGGTCAACTCTGTCTCTCATTGCCTTACCTCGCCAAACGTAAATGTAACGCGGCAAAAACCAGAGCAGCTCTGCCTCTCTGCTGTGGGGAGATGAACACCCGTAAAATATCAATACACAACAACACGTGGTCATTTTCATTGTATGCACAAGCTAGCGCGGACAAGAGAAAGGTCGCCACCGTGATTAAAAAGTTAGCATTGATGTTTAATGATGTTTCTTGAAGTTCTGGATATTTTCATGCAGAACTTCAGTACAGATGTTATACTCGCAGGATTCTTGTGTCGTATAACCAAGTACTTCTGACAATTTCTAACCGTACGAAAATTTTAGTTATGTATTTTAGAAGATTTAAACACTCTCAAAAAATATTCAACCTTAAACAATGTTTGAACACTTGAGTGTTTTATTACGTTTGTCTTACGCTTGATAAAGAAGATATATTAATAGTTTTATTGTTTCTGCATGTTGGAAGCATATGAGAGACGTTAATGGCGTTAATGTGCTGGTCTATGCTTTTTTCGTGTAATGCAAACTCAATTTACCAAAATCTTCTTGGCTAAAAGTACATGTAAATGACTTATAATAAGCATTTTAATAGAGGTAACTGTTATTCAGCACGACTTAATGAGCATTTAGCATTAAGGAATTCAATTTTGACACCTTCTTATGTATCAGTTACACAATTACTAGTACATCATTGCTCAACATAAATTGCAACAGAAACCTGTGCAAGTTTCCAGTAGAATAATTTTCTGTAAAATTCTCTTATATGTACCGAGCATCCCTAACATTTGAAAACATATATAAAAATAATTCTTATTCTCCTAGAAAAATATCGGAACGGAAACACCCAATGGTAAAATATACAGCTATAGTTATTTAAGTATTTCTTTTCACTTTATGCCTCTTTGACGGGACAAAACGGCATGTGACGTGAAACTTGCCTCCAGAAAAGCGTTAAAATCAGCCAAACCTTCCCATCGTTTTCATAAAACTTTACATTATAAATTGTAAGAAAACGATGCCACTTACCAGCTGATCCGAAGTCTATTACGTCAAATCCAGACACAGAAGCGCGGGCATTTCCCTGGAATGAGAAAACATTAATTTTTTCCCCTGTAGAGTAACAAGCAAATAATTTTTGGCGACGAACACAGTGGTGAGCGGTGCAAGCGAATGTCTTAACTAGAAATCTATTAATTCATAACTGATGAGAAGTAATATGATATCAAATTTACTTCCTTGGTAAATAGTGTAACAACTTTTTCAAGAGTTTTGCAAAAAAAACTGATGTTGATTCGAAGTTCCGTCAATTTCCATTTCTCAAGTTCTTAAATCTTTACCAGATGGGAGTGGGTTGTTCGTTTTCCCTTAACAGCGCTGTGCTAGCAAAATCTATGGGGTGTGTATGGAAGTAGAGATGAACTTTATAATGACACAAATTCTAAAACCGTGCCAAAATCATTCTATGCCTCAATGTTGTGCTAGCAGCAAAAAAATCGGAATTAAAATTCCTTTTGACTCTAAAATTGGACCAGCAGGCTGGTGCTGGTGAAATTGCTAACCTATTCAGCTGTCTATTAACTAGAGACAACTGGTGCCAACTCAGATCTGTTAAACTCATTTAAGGTGATTCGATTTCAGACACACTTTCATGGGTTGTGAAATTCTAAAATAGAACGAACAGTATTTGCTGTAGGTGTTATTTTGAAATTGTTTCCATTAAGACCGATGCCATTGCTGGGTTGGTCTGTAATTATATTACAGTCTCCGCTCATTTTGTCCTGTTATAATTTCATGAAGAATTAAAATTAAGTGTGTTCATATATTATACAGTAAATTAATGAGATCTCTCGCTCAGGAAGGACAAGAAAAATGTGTGCGAGCAGTGACTATATTTTGCTAAACATTATTATTGTTTGTTTCATTGGTAGCATTATTGTTTCTTACTTGAATATTTTAGTGACTCTGCATTGCCGAGAATCGTCATAATTTCATAATAATACTATTATCTAGAAAAAACAATATCACAATCATCTGAGTTTCACAACATCACTTTCATCGGAGGGCAAATGACCACTTAAATTTTCATAAGAAACAAACCTCGAAGACCTCCAAGAAAGACTCCTCGGCGCAGGCCACGGCGGCCAGCAGCAGCAGGCAGATCAGCGATGTCTTCATCGTTGCTTCGTTGAGTTTTTCGAGCTCTGGAAAATAGCAAGAACATTGGAATTATTGTCCAATTTCATTTACAAGAAAAAGGGGTTCTCGGAAAGCACAATACCGACTTTACTTGTCGCAGGGTTAGTAAAGTTTTAACTACAGACTATTTTAAAACATGTGAGTTAAGAGGAAGAATTACACTTAAATTTAAAACTACAAAGTTACAGAGTATAAAAAAGTTTAGAACACAATAAGAGTAAAGTGAAACTATAGCACATCATGGTACATGAAATTTACGCTACAAATTCTGGAAACTGGAAGCCCACCTGAAGAGAAGGGGATTGCGTTGGTCGCTGAAGAAGCAGCTGTAGTGCATCAGGTGGGTCCGAGCTGCCGCTTTTATGCTTGATGCAATTTGTGTGTGGGCAGCAGAGTGCAGCTGCTTGCTGCAGGTGCAGTGCAGGTGTTTGGTGACGGCAGATGTTAATTGGAGTCTCAGCATCAACATGACCAGCTCGCTGTTGTTAGAGATATCAAGCGACCCGAACTTTATGTGGGTCTGATAAGGCCTTTGTGAAATGAGGAGCTTTTGAGTGCACGGAAACCGAACAGCTATGTTGTCGAAGGTGGTTTGATTTTCTGAATAGCAGAGGAAATAAATAAGATGGAATATTCCTGGTAGAAAAGTGGCATATCGTCGACCATGATAGCAGCTATTGACGGCAATGATAGGAGCTTTTGAACGGCATGATTGGAAAAAGAACCTTGAAGCTCAGGAAAAATTTTCCTTGATAATTCTTAATCTGTACTAGCTATGTTCTCGCTCCGCAACATTTGACTTTATTTTCCAGCCCACGAGTTTGGATTTCTGTTCAAACATTTTTAGTATTTTGTTCTGTATTCACTGACTCGTTCTCTCTTGAACTGAGGAATTTGAATGTGTTGTCCTTCTAATTCCTAAATAGGATATGAAACTGAACAAAACGAATTTGTCACACTATCTTGGTAACGAATTAGGTCCATCACCGTTTTTCAAAATAATGATACATGACAAATTCCGACGAAACGAAAAAGGGTATTTAAGAGAATAGAGATAAACAAATTTATTGTTTTTGCAAGAAAATGTATGTTTTTAATACTCGAACTCAACTGCAAAGATACATAGAAAGGGTTATATGGAAATGGAAATAATAATGAAAATGATGAAAAGATGATTATAGTAATGAAAAAATTGGAAAATAAATAAACGATCTTAATTTTCAAAATTATATTATCCGTTACTTTATTTTGTGATATTATTGTTCATGATTTAAAAATAAATAATGGCAACAAAAATACTTTTTAAAAACACTAATGCAGGCCGTCGAACATTACCACAATTGTAACTTTGAAAACTACCTTTTTAATATAACCAACAATATTTAATTAATTTGTATTCCAATGAACAAATACCTACGTAAGCGAGTACCGTGTGTATGCAAAATATGTTTATGCAAGATATGATCCCTCCACGCATTAACACACGGGCAGTGTGGCGTACTTTAGTAGCTTGTTTACACGCACTAAATGTGCAAATTAATTTCAGTTACTGCGTTTCAGTATAACATGCTGATTTTTCATGCATTTGACTTGTTCAGTGGCTCAGATTTGAGTACAGTGAGGCCGTCAGAATCCAATGAACAGATTCACAACACTGCGATGCACACAGCGCACAACTTCGATGAAGCAACTTTGAGTTGAGTGAATATCGTTTGGTCCCTTGCTGATGTGATGCGGATAGAGGTTTACCTCTATTTCCATGTGGTCTTTTCCACTATCCCAGTTGAATTCTACAATGAAAGTACGGAATAGAAATCCGTATGAAAAGAATATTTATCGTTTGTTCATTAAATTTTTACTGAAATCTACCGAGTGATCTCGAAGCGAAAATTCTCTGAAAGCCATTGACAATTGAAGAAAGAAACCGACAGAGTGAGTAAATTAAATCATACAATTTTTTAACAGCTTTGGTGTAATGAAGGTATAACTTTAATCTCACTTAATCAAAGAGTAGATTAGAAAAATATCAGGATGAATAGTTATAAATGTTATCTGAAGAATTAATATTTTCTCTTCCTGGATAGATGATATTACTCATACATCCTACAAACAGACGTTAGAAATTCAGCAGATATATTCACAACAGCCAGCTTAAGCCTGTCAATTGTGCTCAAATTTACAACAGGAATTTTCCTTTGTCCATTAATGGAAACGTTTCGATATGAGACGGTCATAGATAAAAATATTAGAAGAAACTCTAATTGAAACACCGTACAATAATTTTCTGACATTTAGTAATATACAAAAGTCATTGACAGAAAAAAGTTTAAATTGAACTTGCAAGTTCCACACCATCGTACAGGACATGACGGCAACAGGAGTGGCATGGGAGGCCGGCAGAGACGGTAGAGGCTGTGTGATCAGCAGCAGCTCTAAACTTGTGGCCTCAATTGTGACAGTAGAGGCTGTGTGATCAGCAGCAGCTCTAAACTTGTGGCCTCAATTGTGACGGTAGAGGCTGTGTGATCAGCAGCAGCTCTAAACTTGTGGCCTCAATTGTGACGGTAGAGGCTGTGTGATCAGCAGCAGCTCTAAACTTGTGACCTCAATTGTGTCCAAGGGAACAGCGACTCCTTCGCAGTGGTCCTGCGGTTCCCTCTCTGTTGTTTTGTCACAGCTGTATTGGTAAAGTTGCACTGATATTATTTGCGATGACCTGACCAGTTATCATCATAAGCTAATAGTTCCTTTAATGCAGTTTCTAAATACTTGAGTAGGATTTCAGTGAGATTTAATGAGTAAATGTACTATTCTAAAACTTGATTTAAAAATTTGAAAGTTCAACTATCATACATATGCCTTTGTAAAGATACCTCAAAATTTTCATTCCAGTCAAATAAACACCTAGATGAAATGTAGAACTGAGCCTCCACCCTAATATATGTAGCAGGGAGTTCCATGGCTTATGAATATAACAAATGAGTTTCCAGCACAACTTCCGTGGCTCAATACTGGCGACCCGAGAAATTTCCATGTGACGGAGAGGATGCCGTCACTGGCCAAGACAGTCAAGACGCGTATATGTTCATCTGCTCATAAAAGGAAAATCATCTCAGTTTTCTGCGTAACAGGGTTCTACAGGTCGCATAGGAGAGCAGTGGAATGCAGTTCTTGGCGGTTGCGTTCTCCTTCATTATTTTTATAGGAGTTATTTGATGTTTTTCAGAGGTTTTGTATCATTTGAAATAAATACTGTAGAGTAGATTTCATAGTTGGTCACGTACCACACTCATTGCTAGTATTTAATGCCTGCATTACGCAAACAAAACCGCACATAAAATACTCGGATTTGTTGCGTGTACTTTAGAAAAAGAGAAAACTTATGGCTTGTGTTCATTGCTTCTACTCGTATTACTCAGACAAAACAGATCACGTATTGCCTTTTTTACTCTAACAGAACATCTCGCATATTTCGTATATTAATTGCTTTTTTGCTCAGAAAAACAGCCTCCTATAGATTGTATTCTGACGGCTTCTGCTGGAACACTGAAGTCTTGTTTACGCCGCTGAGTTGTAGGAGTGCCGCAGCACCGCACGTCTGCGCAGTGCAGGGCAGGGGCTGCTTTCATCGTGATTTCTGTGCCATCTTCGCGACTCACGATGTTAGTATTAGGCTACTATAATACTTCAGAGATTTATTTCAATTCAGGCTAGTTGTTCTAGTAGTTCTTACAATGAAAGTAAAATACACGGAACACCGACAGTTGAGTGTCCTATTCTTATTCTACGAAATAAACGCCATTGAAAATCCAACCAGTTTTTTCTGGATCCTCATGACCATGGAAATGTTCAGTTCTATCAACGCAAGATAAAATTATCAAGGAAAATTTTGTGTCACCTTGAACAAATGTTTGTCCTGCCAGCTGCGCATACGCCGTTCGGGCGTACTCTGAGGTATGAGTTGACTCTATTTTTTTCCTGTGTTTTTTTCCGTTGCTATTAAATTTATATTTAACTTATGTTAAATAGCTTTAATTCATTAAAATTGTATTTTAACTTCACATTGAGTGCTGTTCAGTTATTACTTGTTGCTTCCGGTAACTTTCTGGCAATTGGTATATATTTTATTTCTAATCGTAACTTTTTTAAACTTTTAAGACAGTGTCTACCAGTTCTTTGTTTTTTCTCGATTCTTTAGTGGAATTCAATTTTTTTCAGCATTTTCGACTTTAATTTCCATGCTCAAAGACAAGAACGAGCTATTCTATTCGCCCAGTTGAGTATTATAGTTGTCTTAAAACCTAATTGACTAGAAACGGAAATCGTATGCGAATAGAAATAACTGCGCAGCTTTTGATTTGCATAGTCAGTTTTTTGGATTTTATGTGTTGTTTACTATTGTTATGTTTTCAAAGCAGCAAACTTAGTTTTAACGATAAATTATATGTGTTCCATAAACTTCTCTTTGTTTTCTGCCGATTCATTTAAACAGTGGCTGGACATTGCTGCTCCCACAACTTTAGTCACAGTATGACGAAATTTAAAAATTTAGAGCCCTCGTTCGGAGCTAAAGAGAACCGGTTATTCAGAGTATATACATATTTTCGTCATAATATTTAAGCAGAACGCGACAGAAATCATTGACAGGCAAAGAAAATAACTAAAGAAAGACATGTTGGGAACGTAAATTTTTGGCTAAATCGAAAATTTTTTTTTGAAATTTCTAATCGTGACTTATTCACAACAGTTGTATGCAAACGACTGTTGTTAGTGGAAACTAACTTTTGGCAGTACGATTGTGGTATCTTGTTCCATTCTTAGGATCCCATATGTTCCATATGATCTCCAAATGAGTAATGTGCATTGGACTCTTTTGGTGCTCAGTAATTTGAATTTTCACCATCAACTTTCAGTGGTATTAAGATCAAACGATTTGCAAGATCATAGAGTGAGACTTGCTGGGAGGTACGCTTGGGCTTGCCGTAGAATTTTCTGGCTCTCGTAAAAATCTCCTGCTCCAGCAACCAGCTGTTTTTCCAATGATCTGGAGTTTCCCCACACCACGGACAATGGACAGCGTAACAGCCCTGGACAGCGTCAGGCGTGGCGGCCTGACGGTAAGGACGGAGTTCTTGGGATCATAGACAGTCCCTGTTTTCCTTCAAACATGACCAACTTCGTCCAGGCCTAAAAGGTTAATTTTGTTTCCAGAAGACCGTACAATCAGTACACAAAACCCATTCCTTTGCCAAAATGGTCTTTGGCAAACGTTAAACGGTTCTTCGCATGTTTTGCGGCAAGAAGAGGAATTCTGCATGGAACAGAGGTTGGTAGACCAATAAGACGCAATTCCGTAGTAACTGTTTTTGATCAACGGAATCCCTTGTAACTCTTGTTGTCTCTGTAGGTGTGTAAGGCTTGTCATGGGCCCATTCGTCACTTTGTGCAGCATGTAGCGTCAAGAACGGACAATGATATGGTGAGGAGCCCCAACTCTTTGAAGATCGGAGATTGCCCCAACTTTTCGATGCTGCTGAACCATTGCACCAACTGTTGAGAATGAAACCTAGACACGTTCAGCAGTTAGACTGTTGTTTGATTCTTGATTACAGAATACAACTACTTAGTTTCTTATTGTTTTGTGATATTTCTTTGACCTTTGCAATTGTATACACTAAACATCCATCGTCAGTACAATCCAGAGAAGTGATGATTGTACTCATCGTTGGTTGTTTATGTTATACGCGCTCCTAAGAATTTCTGGAAGCTTTCAATTTTTTAAAATTGAGATCTTCAAACTTTTCAAACAAGTAGCAATGATTCGTCATTTTATTAACTTAACCAGAACTTTCATTTCACTCATTTTTGTATATAGTTCAATTTTCTTATTTTCGAAAATATTTGTTATGTCCTGCTTGAATATTCAGGTAAATACATGGTCGCTGATGTCCCTTCACTCTGTTAAGCAAACTGGATCTCTAAATTTTGAAATTTTTTCAAAAATAGAGTAGTGCACGAATGTGCATATACACGTCCAGAGAGTGTATATGCATTAACGCGAAGACAAATATTCCAGAATATTATTTGCAGTAACGGATATAGTGCATTTATTAGGCTAGGTAAAATAGTACCGGAGGTGTTTAGCAAATATCCATGAAAATTATAATATCAAGAACAAACCAGGTTATAGACTTTTCTTTTACACAATGACTCGGTACTATGAGTGGAACAACTTACATGTGTGGGTCATTGGGCGTTTTTTGGCTCTTCTTTCCAAGCCACATTCTTTTGGAGTAAAAATTCTCTGTCGTAAAGTTAAAGTCTTTTCCCTGTTCTGATTTTCCTCATTTTTTAACTAAATATTTTGTACGTGTCTTCTAATACCAAATGTTCTATGCAATAGATGTCATTTTATTAATACATTTCATTAAATGTTTTAAAAATTTACCTTTAACCATAATAAAGAAAAATAAATATTCTCGCAGTCTCTTAATACACAACTCGGTCGCATAAGAAATGTCAATCCTGGTTCGAATAGACTAGGGAATTATTTTTTGTCGGTTGCGTTTGAAATAATTTTGAGCGGCTGATGCGTATTGTAGATACGGGGCAACACATGGACACAGGTGTGCTTCCCACGCAAAGTGCGAGGGCAATAAAAGGCGGACATGCGAGGGAAGTTGTGCAGTACCGCGACCTCGTCTGTGTTGAACAGAGCTCAGCTTGTATCAGGTGGGTTACTGCGGCCGGGGACACGGGCAGGTCTTGCAGGAGGGGCTCTTATCAATTAGACGTATGGGTTATGGACGTACGTGGATCGAAGAGAGAGGCATACTTGCTTAAACTTTATTTTTCAAATGAATAATGCGAATGTTTTTGAATGAATTCTGTGTTTTATTTTCATAATCTAGATGAAACACTTGTTCAAACCTTCACTTTGCATTCGTTTACATACCAACTGTTGAAAGCTTTCTAACCCCACTTTCCTCATGTTTCAGTTTTCAGAACGCAATCCGCCACGATGAAGATGTCTTTAAGCCTCTTGGTGTTGCTGGCCGCCGTGGCCTGCGCCAACCCGACCTTCTCTGACGTGGACCTGGTCAGTCAATAGAGGCAGCGTTTGGTGGGCCTCGCAGCCCTCACTTGGTCTTGGGGCTGCCAGGGACTGGTGCACGTCGTCACCAGTTGTCTCTTTAGAGTGTATAAGATTCAAATTGTGTTAGCACTTCCCTTGTCTCAATAAAGATGCTGGGAATCCATTTTCCATGCCCGGTTTCATAACATATATATTGCACTGTAATATTTCACAATGAAACTAATAGCAGAATTCGTGAGTGGTCATTGCGATTTTTAGAGTAATTTTCACTTATTTTATTTATAAAGAGAATTATGATAGTTGGTATAAAGGTATGAGAGCTCATTAGGCTAAATAAATTTTTTGCGAACTTGACGTTATTTTGAATTTCTTGCAGGATTTGGCTCGCGCTTCACTGGGTTCCTTCGAAATGATTGACATCGGAGCTCCTGGTGAGTTCTTCACTATCTATGTCGGAGCGAATAATGACATTATTTCAAACAGTAACTTCCCTGCAATTGAAGTATGATGCACAAGCGATGATCAAATAATTTATTTAGAGGAATTTCCTAATGTGCTTGGAACCCTATTATTTTCCCTCGAATTTCGATGGTGGAAGTAATAGAATATTCAACAAGTAACTAAAAACTAGTTTCAAAGGGAAAAGGTCCTAATCTTTGTTTCGGAAATCGCTATAACCTGTTCCCCAGAGCACAAACAACTTATGCAAGGGTCGGCATTTTCTGCCTTTGCCTTAGTGGAACTTGAATCCCCAATTTGGTACCCCTGTGCCCTGCTGGGTGGATGGTACCCTATACAAATTTAATTAAGTTTTCCCACTGATATGAATATAATAACAGGATCAAAAAATTCTTCAACTACATTCTCTAACCAACCTACGTCCAAAAAATGCAATGGAATTAAATTTGATCTCATCTAATCCAAATATTGGCTATTTCTATGAATGAATGCAAACAAAATCGACTTTTCTCCATTATATGGAATGAAGTCAATGAAGATTAATTTTCTGTAAGTAATGTTAAATTTTTTCTTTGCTCGGTGAAGTTTTGTAATTAATCCAAAACCTGACTTCTTACAAACTCTTGTAATACCTGAATCATGTTTGGAGCAGCTTTACTTATGAAATAGAACTCGAATCGTTCCTGTACGGTGACAAATGCACTAAGCCGGAACTAGTCAGCGATGCTGTTAAGATTTACTGGTATTTGATTGTCACGTTTGATCATGCATTTGTTACACAGTGAAACTCCTGCAACATTTTACTCGTCCGGTCGTTCAAAACTCTAAAAAAACATGGGTCACGGATTCAAATGACCTTCATTTTTGCTGTAGTTGCTTCCGATAACAAAATTAGTGTATGATGCCTATGTTATGAAATGCATAAGCACCTATGATTACCGATGTAAAATTTTTTTCCTACGATTTCCTATGATTTTCCTCGTATACATTTCGCTTGTTTGCAGCTGCGCGAGCTGGTTGCATCGGCGGAATGTGCGCCTACGCCTCCAACCCGGTGAGATGGTTTGAAGATTCGTGTTTATTCACTGGGATTCGTGTTTATTCATTGGTGAATGTTGATATTGGCATTGAATGTTGATGGATACTGAACATTGATGAATATTGGATAATGACGAATGTTGAAGTGAATATTACCTTGCATGTTAGACCAAAGATTGTTATTTCACTAGCTATTGCAACCCACGTGTGGGGATCTATTTGAGCTCACCTAATGACCCAGACATTGTCCCAAAACATATATTACTAAATAAAGCAGAATATACACCAGTACCGAAATGATTTACAGCCTAACATTTTCCGTAAGACATGCATGATATTAGCCGCCCAGTGCAAAGGCTAAATTTGAGCGGCTAAAATCAAACATGCTCAAATGAAAAAGTTAGACTGGGAAGCAGCCATGCACGATGGTTGGAGGAATGGAAATATTGTATAATATTACAGCGAAAATAACAGGATGGCGTGTTTAAATATGTCTGACACTGCGTTTAATGAATGTACTAATGAGATCTCTAACCAGGAGGTGTTCGACGATGAATGCGATAGGTACGGCTTCAAGCGCTCGCGTTGTTTCTCCGGAGAGAGTTTCGCTTCTGCTAGGGACGGCTGCTTCTGTTGCGTGAGGTTGTAGGGCGGCCTTCGGTGTGTGTGTCTCGGGCACTGGTGCTCTGCTCTGGTGCTGCAACTGGTGCTGGATTGGTGCGCAACTGGCGGCCTTAACATACATACTTGCAACATGGTACCAACTGGCGGCATTACCACTGAACTCTCCAACTGGCAGCCTCAACATAACAACTGGCGGCCTCAACATAACAACTGGCGGCAATAACTGGCAGCCTTGACTTACCAACTGGAGCACCAATCACTAATGATTAATTCAATATCTTTGCACTAAAACAGTTGTAAATTCAAGAAATCATTTGTTACCTTGACTTGCTTTTGCTTTAGGTTTAGTCTGAGAGTGTATTAATTAGTTACTAAGCATATTTTAGGCAATGGATGCACTTCAGTCAATTAACTGATGTTGAGTGATGTCTGAATTGCTGCTGTTACTCTGAAACCACTATTAAATTGATAAAAAGCCAAGTTTTTTTAATATCCGTACACTGAAAACATTTAATTCTCCGAATTTTTGTTTCATTCGTCTTTAATAAAAAATTTATCATTGATGTACTGTAATTATGGATCCCCTAGTTTGAAAAAACGATGATTTGTTAAATTTTGAAAGTCGTGCAAACTTTCGTAAGGTTTTCAAATCTACTATATTCCCATTGTAGTTTTAAGGGTAGGGAAAATAATTTCGACGATTCTCATAATCAAGAAGAGAATAATTTTGTTCACTCCAAAGAATGTGAAGGGCAATTCACATTGTATAATCGTGGAAGTTTTTCCCAAGCCTCGACGGCGTGAGTGTTGACTGAACTTCATCAAAAGTTTTAAAATGATCATCGTTTTGTGAAAAAGTCACAACGACTGCCCCATTTCGACTTAAATGACTGTTTGGGACAAATTATTGAAGATTTTAATTTTGCGATTGGCTTAAAAATCTCAAAATTTGTCAGGATTTGAAACAGCTGAACAAAATAGTCATCGTTTTTTTAACAGCTACGCAATTCAGCATGAAGGCATACAAATGCATCTGAATTTTGATAAAATGTTTCAAAAAAGAAAAACATTGTTTCATGGGATTTCATTTTTTTATTCCCCGCTGTGTATTCAACTAGTTTTGTGACACTAATTTAAAAACTACAGCACATACCGTTATTTCAGCAGCTGCTGCTATGCGATACCGTGAAAAGGAGTAGTTCATCATTTATTCTTCATTGCCAATAATAATTTATTTTAATTTCGAACACGTTTTGGTAAATAATTGGCTTTGTGATTATGTGTTCTCCTTTGCAATACATTAGACTTGAAATTTAAACAAGTCTAAATCTAAATTAAATTAACATGAACGAAAGGGCAAAAACCAGGCGACATATCATTTTTAAAAAACTGTATGTCAAAATTAGTACG
>JACJUY010001667.1:82183-103026 GCA_014220935.1 Platorchestia sp. MABIK | reverse complement strand
CCCTTTCTTTCATTCTTACGTGTGCCACTGTCGAGAGACCAACAGTTTCTCTAGCATAGGTTTTTATTATTTTACCATTGTCATTTCATATTGTTTCACTATTGTCATTTCATATTATTTTAGCCAATGATGGATCTAGGTTATTAATATTTCACCATTGTCATTTCAGATTGTTAAGCTGCAGATGGGTCTAGGCCCGAAACGTACTAATTTTGACACACAGTTTTTTTAAAATGATATGTCGCCTGGTTTTTGCCCTTTCGTTCATGTTAAAGTTGCGTTGCACGCAGAACTTACCGATAAATTAAATTAGACTTGATGAGAATGCAGCAATAACATTTTTATGAGGGACTAAATTTGAGTTTTGAATTTAGGCACAATAATTTTGAGTCATGAATTGGGGCGCTGCACACAATACACTCACTACACTGCCCGCTCAATATACAGCCTGCCCAGCATTCTACGCACCAATTACAAACAGTCCACAACTCTTTCTCATTGCCTCACCTCATCAAACGTAAATATAGCCCTGCAACGACCAGAGCAGCTCTGCCTCTCTGCTGTAAGGAGATGAACACCCTTGAAATATCAACACACAACAGCACGTGGTCATTTTCATTGGATGACAAGCTAGACCAGTCAAGAGAGAGGTTGTCACTGTGACAAAGAAGATAGCGTTGATGTCCAATGATGTTGCTTCGAGTTTTGAATCTTTTTCACTCAGAAGTACAGCAAAGATATTGGATTCATAAGATTCAAATATTTAACGACCAAATGCTTTCGACATTCGCAAAAAATACAGATTTCAAAAAAGTACTGTTGAAGAAATAAACACGCTCAACGAAATCTATCGGCTTGTCAGCCTAAACCAATGTTTGCACACTGTATTGATTCATCATGTTTACCGGATGCCTGACAACGAAGATGTATTCCAAACATGTGAATGAACAGTATTGGAAACTGTGTGAAAGATATTAAGAAGACCGATGTGCTAAGACTCATTGCAGCGATCTATATCAACCATGAAATGCTGTGGCACTTGGTATCAGGGCATAATCTTTAGCGAAACACAACTCACAAACAGATGTTGCTAAAAATGTATGCCTGTTAAAATTGCTGTAAAATGTTTCACAGACAGGATAGGAAAATAAAACTGGTATTATTAGAAAAAAGAGGAGTTTATTTTTCATTTTAGTCTTATTTGCTGGACCTTCGGTTCAAAATCGCCACCACAAGCTGCAATAAATTTCTCAATCTTTCAGCATTTTCTACTGTGCGTTCTGAAACTTTTCTTCAAGATCTCACTTTTTTAATGTGTCTAACGATAAGATTTGATTGCAACTTCTGAAAATTCTTCTGAATCATTATTTTATTATGTGTGAATCGGTATTCCAAGACGAATTTCCTGTGAGTTCCGACGATGGATCCAATTTTCGCTATTTCTTCGATGATGAACTTGCGTTGTTGAAGAGTCAGTTGTGCCATGTTTCTGATTTCAAAAATCTTCTCTCCTTCACCCTTGTTGTTGATGCTTATTTGGAGCGTATACCAGATACGTAAAAAACATTGTATTCTGTCCGTTCAGATGTTCTATGTTATAGTCTCCTATTTCATTTGCTTAAAAAGTTGTTGGAATTTTAAAAGACACACATTTTTAGCCACCACCCTCTTCTCAACAAAGCTCAAGAAAACGCTTTTAATCAAGGTGGAGTGAATCCTCATCAGTATTTTGATTTCTCGAAACCTGAATAATTTTGTGGGGTACGCAAGAATGTATTCCGCTTTGTGCTTCCCTTGTGCCGAGCAAGTTTCCTACAGCCCGAGGACGGAAGTGCTCAGCCATTGTCTGTATATCTCTTCCCAGCACACACACTCGCATGTGGGCAGTTCGGTTTCAGAATAGCTGAACTAATCTCTCCACCCTCATGTGTCCATAACCTAGGTTTTCACTGTTTAGCTACCAATTTTTATACGATAGCGTTAGTCTTTACGTGAATAGCATACGTTGCCAAAACAGAAGCTGAAGTTGAGTTGAAGTTTGTAGCTCGACCAAGTTGTACAGTAACGACCAGTCATGTCCTCGAGTCCTCACTAGAGTTGTTTGAAAGCCATTGTTGAATGTATCGTGGGTACCGATTGTGTCGTCTGGGAAATTGATTGAATGAAATCCATCATAATTATAAACCAGAGTTTGATATTGTTCCAGAGGAGCGACAGGATTGCGTCGGAGCGTGCTATTAACCCAGTATTCCGGTAAGATGGTGTGGGGATCAAGTCCGTTTTAAGACAAGCCAGGCAGGATAATAAGGCTTAAATCCAATTTCGTCCGCAAACCGAAGCCTGAAAAGATCAAGTCTGATCTTTTATTTTATACTAGTACACCCCTGTTTTTTTAAAGGAGTGGGGGGGGGGGAGGAGGTGATGTCACGCTGCTGGCGCTGCGAGAAGGTCGAGGTGTAGGGTTTTTTTTTGCTGTACGCGATCCGTCATAAATGACTGGAATCGATAATTTCCAAAATAATTTACTTCAAATGTGGATCAAAAACAAGTATATTCAACCCAACAGAACCTGCGATTAAAATACTCTTAATCTTGTGCACTGGTGAAACTCCTATCAAAAATAGTCATTAAGCTTCCTTGACAGCGTGATAAAGTGGCAGACCAACTGAGCTTTAACATGGCTTTCCCACGATTTTCTATGCTATCTTATACCTTTCCTATACTTTCCTCAGTCTCAACTGCTGATATTCTATACAACCTAATCTAACCTACCAATACACGTGATGTTCATTCTAACTCTGAATCTGCTGGGTTAATGTACCGAAAATAATTGTGGAGTTGATGAAGCTTGTATCACAGATACGCTCATCACACACTACAGGCTGGTGGGTGTGATGTACAGACGGACGGACGCGGCTCCTTTTATAATAGTGATATTACAAGTGTTACAATTCAATATAAACAAAGTAAAGTATATTACATAAGCGTGAAATTACACAAGAAGGTGATCCCGGACATTGAATTTCAGAGATCTTGATTAACTTAAGAACTACGAACGGCCAAACTCACCCTAAAACAGGGGTTCTGACGGGTTGAAACTATACAGACGAAACTAGAAATTAAGTGGAATTTAAATGGTTAATTTACCTAGTGTGGAACAAAAAAAATGCAATGAAATAAATTATAAAATCTTCTTCGTAATTATCCGTTTGAAACAAAGTTGAGAAGTTTAAACAAGACTATACAATAAGCCACCTACTAATAGTATTTAAGGCACACGCTGATTTCATGAATTCAACTGAGAAGTTGAAAATCGATTTAGCTTACACCTAGGTGACAAGTGTTGCCATACACTTTATGATGAAAGGTTTATTCATTCAACATTGAAATGAATAAATTTCGTTAACACGGGTGCCACAATGGATTGAATGGTAATGAATATTGTGTATAGTTGAAAAAATTATTGGGGAATATTGTATTTTGTTTATTATTTGATACTGATGTCATTAATGTTGAAGAAAATGCAGAAAAACACTTTGAAATAATCTTTGTTTATGTTTCACTAAATTCATCAGCGATAATGTAGTGATATACCCTTCTTACTCAACTTGCCCATGAGCACAGAAAAGCGCTCATAGTGTGGTTAAACGCGCATTTGAGAGAACGGCCTCTTACCGTGTACAGCTCCGCCATCCTACAAGCCATTGTATTCCAGTAAACGTTACGCTTGGGTCCAACTATACCTATCCTCGGAGCTTAGATTGGACAGAGTCATTATTCAGGCTCTTGAGAGATAAATGTCTGCGACAAGTGGAGACACATTTGGTGGCCAGTATCGACGAAACCCACGGAAGATATTGTGAAGAAAATCTAGTGAAGAATAACTTGTGACGTCACTACAGTATATTATGACGGCTGGGCAGAGTAACTGCACAGCAATCAGAGAACATCATAGCAACGCATTAAACGAAAACTATCCAGGAAATCAAGCCCTAAAAACTGTAGCCTCGCTCCGGTGAAAATCTATCATCTCACTTCAATACGTGAGAACTCACCGCGTCTATTACTCAAGGCTACCTTCCTGCCCTCTCGACTCCGTCCTCTTCATCTCGTGACCAGATCCTAAGAGACTTTGCGCTCACTTGCCCTGTTCTCTCTCCTTCACCTCTCGATCCTAAGTGACTCCCACTGTTCTCGTAAGAGACTCCAACGGAGCCACGACCAAGAGTGGGGAGAGGGGGAGGGCGAGTAAAGGATGAGGCAAGCTTGAGCGGTCACTCAGGCTGTGGCCGTTGTGTCATGGTTAATCAAAAGGTTGAAAAGGAACAAGAGGCTGTTACCTCTTCACTCAATCTATGATCGGCAATCATGTAGCCACAGTTTTTTGTGCTGTCTGTCTGAAACGGAGGGGCGAGCCTGCGGTTTGCTCTTTATTAGACCCTCGTAAAATTCGGTCCATCCCCTGGCTCTCGATCGTAAACGTACATATACCCAGCTAAGACCATTGTTTCCTATATCCATTATACACTTCTAATTTATATTAGATACACCCAATTTAATTAAGCCTCCTATCAGCGTACGACCGTCACAGATTAAATACATTTTATTCAGAATTCTTTCATGCAGAAACAAACGTTGTCTGACGGACAAAATTTGAATCCTCTCAGGTTTTTGAGTCTGACAAGTTCATCATTTGCAATTTGATGTCTTTCCGAGTTCACACCTTTCACCATATATATAATACGGTCTTACAGCGTAATTATGATACAGTGTGTCTCCGTATTGTTCCCGTATTCATGGCACAGACTGCTGCCGTAATAATAACACAGCCTGTCCCCGTGGCCATGATACAAACTTCCGGCGTATTCATGATGCAGCCTACTACCGTATTAATGATTAAGCCTTCCACCATATTTAAGAGTGCCTGCCCCCATGTTTTTGACACAGCCGTCCACTGTATTTGCAAAACAGTCTGCGTCCACCGTATATGCAAAACAGTCTGCCAAACAATAATGAACTAAGATGCTTCACTCACATGTTCTTTTTAAGCTTAATAACTATTTTGTTTCTTCATAGAGAGTTTTAGGTCTTTTTTCTTAACATGTAGCAGAAAAAAAACATTTAACTAAATTGCATGATGATTCAACCACAGAAGTCAGTTTTGGAATACATTTGTTTCATTTCTACCAAGTGGACATGAACAATTTTGAAACAAGCAATTTTGAAATCCTAACATGTTGATTGTTCCCACGTATGTTTTTTGGAAACATGGGTTTCTGTTCTCTCATTTTCGAATAGTAAAATGTGTTCTGCTAGCCGTATACAATTCATTCTCGTTCCTAACTTTTGGTAATATATTGTGCCAGCATGATTTTCTTAGAAAATAGAAAAAAAATTGTTCTGAAATGCGGTAAGACAACTTCCACGAGCTAGTTACTAGCACTAGCACTAGTTGAAATATATGTAAGAAAAAAATGAAAAATTAGTTTTAAATATTCGAAACATCGATTTCTTTGTTTTAGGTGCATATAGTCATTTACTTCCCTCCACAATACTTTCAACAACATCAAGGGCCGCCGCATAAGCCTTCGCGTATGTGTCTGTGTAAGAGGAGACCGTCATCCAAGAAATTTTTCCCAAGTATTTACAATGTACAAAGCTCTGAGTCCTCGTGTCTAAATTAAAATATTCAAAAGAATAGACCCTAAATTTTTTTGTCCTAATTAAATACTTAAAACCTGAAATAGCTTTTGTTTATTTCTTTTGGTTTAGTTATCAATTTCGGAAGTTTATGTTCAGAAATACTTGAAATCAAATGATACAAATGTTGTGCATTTTTTAAATAGCCTATTTTCAAATTCACTTTTTTTTCTTTTATATGAAAATGACATACTTTTTTAATATATCAAATGCCATATTAGTCATTTTTTTTAGCTCGTGCATCACTTTTTGATTGTTATGTTTATTCTGGTGGTAACTTTCCCCTCCAATACTGATCTCCATCGAATTCCCTCTCAATGTTTCTAATTAAATTAGACGTAAATAAATGTTCATTGGCAAGCTTGTAAAGAAAATGAAGTTCATTTGTTGGAAAAAATCCCCACAAGGTGTACTTGAGGTGAACCTTTTTCAGATTAGACAATTATTGCCTATGTGCTTGGTTCCTCGGAGAGGTTTTAGCCTGTATCAGTACTTGCTCGCTTGCCATCGACTGGAACCGACGCTTCCTGGCCTCTAGTCGTACTACCTTGTTTTGTCAGACCTCCTCCCTGGACGGGCGGTCGTATGTGGCGCTGGTGGTTACTCGTCATCTTACTGTATGGTCCTTCGCTGGGGGCTTTGATTGTGGAGTAGCTGGAGTTCCTTTCCTTTTTTGTATTGTGTCGTTAGTTTTTGTTCATTAAAGTATCTATAGGTTCGGAAATTAGGGTATTTGGTTGTGAATTAGGTTCGCACGTTACTTGAGCTCGTCTCGCTATTCGTTCTCCCGGCTGGCTTGTTTAAGTGTTGTTAGCACTTGGTTTTGCTGGGGGAGACTTGACTGTCCTCAACCTTGGGACACTTGATCTCGATTTAGATTATTGAATTACTTGACTCTACTTGACATCTTGACCAATTTGCATCGTCCTCCACCACTTTGTTCTGCAAGTTAACACACTGTGGACACCATTTCCTTAGGTGGGTATAGAGTAATTTATGTCGACTTGGTGAGAACTGAACAAAACTGCACTTCTTCAATCGACCTTTTGACTGTTGGATGTCAATTTTCAATATCTTTATCTATCCTTTCTCCATCCACGTAGTTTACATTTGGGGCCTGTCTCTGCCAGTCGACTGGGTCAACGGATTCAGCGGGCTCTTGTTATCAGGTACTAATATCTGATCTTTGAATGTTTCTTGTATGACCATAATTTGAATTCATCATTACCACCTTTTCCAACCCTAGTGCTTTTCCAGCTTCTCTGGCGATCGACGAGTTGTTCTTGGCTGGTGCCTCCCTTTGACCGGCTGAGTAAGAGTGTGCCAGCCGTCTTCCGATCAGCTGGACGCTGACCGTTCGTTACTGTCCGTCCGTCGCGGAACGGGAGAAGGGAAGTGAGGGTGCCAGCTGTCTTCTAATCAGCTAGACGCTGACCGTCAGTGGCTGTCTGTTCGTTGCGAACCTGGAGAGGGGCCACAAGTGCTATGGGGGCTGGCAGGCGTCCGGGCTGCAAGTTTTTAACAAGGCCGTTGGCAAGCGACTTGTTTCTGAAAATTTCCCATCTTAGGTTTTAACCAGACGGCGCAGTCGACCCGAGGTGCCAGGAGGCCCACCATGTACCTCCGGCATACTGTCACAGTGTAGTGACTTTAAATGAAACTTTGACGTCCTAAAACTATTAAATAAAGATAAAACCTTAATGTAATCTCATTGTTACTGAATTGATTTAAGTTTGTGTTCTCTGATTTAAATGCCAAGATCGCTGTTTATTTCGACTTGGTCATTTTAACATGATTAAAAAAAAATGTTTGGTTCCTTCAATCCAGCTAATTGCATTACCCTTCGATAATTATACCTGATCCGTTCGTGGCGACTTAATTTTAGTGTAACCCTCAGTTTTCGCCGTACATTACCTACAAGTATGCAACCCTCTAATGAACACGTTTCCACTGGATTAAATTAAAATCAGCTTAATTTTTCATTGTTTTGAAGAAAAACGGCAAAATTTTACAACAAAGCCATCGACAAGCTACAAAACTTCCAGTTGAAACAAATGTTCTCCAATCAAATTCACATTTTTACCACTCAAGATTACAAAATCGTAAGCGAATCCAATGATGTGCCTAAAATGCAACCATCGCGTCATTGTGGGCGCCGACATGCAAAGGCCGGGCAACTTGTAGTTCCACAATGAGTAGTTCACGGTCCAATTTTATTCCTCAACGTCAGGATTAGGGATGCAGCAGTGACAACCGTTTTGAAATTGCCCGAGTGATACTAGGCCATCTTCGCATTCGGTGCTAACGAGACCAAGACCGCAACTGTCGGGCTGGTAGGGAACAAATTTATTACACGTTACAAGAAAAAAAAAAAGGAAATATCCAGACATGTGCCTTCAAAGTTAACTCGCGTACCAAATAGGGCTAAGAAAATATATTCGTGATCTAGAAAAATTCCAACCACTACTTAAAAAAAAGAGCTTCTATTTTCGTGTTCTTGGGCTAGAAAATACTAATTTTCGTTGAAAGCTGCATTGCTGAAAGGAATAAAGTAAAATGTTTGCTGCAAATTTCAAGCAAAAATCGAAATTATTGGACCTGAAAGATTTAGGAAATTTTTCTTTTCATTGAAATCGAATTTGAGTAGCGATACACACTTATCACTAGATCAATAATCTCCTGTTGGTACAAAATTGAAAGTAAATTGTTTATTGACCGAATTTTTTTCGTTTGTAGAGTGAATTTAGGGTTGAAAAGTATTTGTCTGAACATGGCTTGGATGAAAGCGATTTTAAGCTTTAATTACCGTGATTCCGTTGTATATAATCTATCTACCTGTAGATCCTATCGGTGAACAGAATTTTCAAGAGCATGTGTACTATAAATTACTAAAATATGTCAGATGCATCTTTAGTTTATGTCTATCACGAATAAAAACTTTTACAAAAGCAAATGATAGGAATATGCTTCTCTGTTTATACATGATACACATAGGCCTTGTATTTATATATTTATTTACAAGCTTCATCATTCCTAATTTCTTTCTGTACATTTTCACACTAGCTATGAATGAACAGCATCTTTTCTCTTAAATAGTAGAACAGCTCCTTAAAAACGTGGGCACTCTTTTGAAATTCATTTCTCGTCACACAGCAAGAGACTTCTGCTGAACTGAACGTGTTATTGGAGGTTATGAACACAACAGTGTTAGTTGTACATTGTGTTCTCACATGAGAAATTAGAAGTATCGGAGTATAATTGACACTACATATTCTTACGTAACTCGTCACTGAATCTTTATCTACTTTGATTGAAGGTATTAAAAACACAGTTTTAAAAAATAACTTGCGAGAAAAAATGTATTCTATGACCAAATGAGCACTGTACATCACGATTCCGAGATTAATTGCAGTATTTTTCTTTTTCTTCAGAATCAATTGATGTAATATGATACACTCGATAGCTCTCATCCAGCCTAGAAAACTTTTCCCGTGGAAAAACTCACTTCAGAGTAATGGATGATGCAAAGTCCTTTGCACACCACCTCCTCCTGTCGACCTGCAGAAAAAGCGATGCAAATTAAGGGTGTTTAGCTGATGTCAAAATTTGGTAGTTTCATGTATGGCACACTTGGAAAACGCAAGATGCACAACATTACCTTCCAGCATCATAAAATGATAGAAATTAAACAACTGATCAACTCATATTTTTTCCATGAAGTGTTCCGTGGTAATTAAGAAACAATTTTGATATGAGAGATACCTTTCATACGAGCTAAAAATACTCGTATGATAGATAAGCAGCCAGTTGTAATTCATCAAATTTATCCCGTTCGAAAGCAAAGTCTCCATCTGAGATACGACTGATTTCGATACAGTTGTTAAATGCACTGAAACCTAGCGCTCGTAATCAAACCTCCATTCCAGAATAACGGAATGAAAATAAAATGAAAAAAACCTATGGAACAAAATTAAAGGGTTGTACAATTTTAAATATATTACAAAAATATTCACAGTATGAAAGGAGAGCGCCACTCGAAAAAAAAATTAAGAATTCGTATATAAATTAAATTCTACAACAAAACAGAAAACACGCAACGCTAAAATAAGTTTTTCATTATTGCAAAAATAAGTTTACTGCTGCATTCTAATAACAGTTCTACTCGTGAAACCATTAATGTATCGTGATTATCTGATAGCAGCAAAATTAAACATATGGAAGGTGTTCAAGAAAGATCCTCGTTTTTTACTGCTCATTGCTCGCGAATGTTTTACGTGTTTGTAGACTTAGATGCAAATCTGGTAAGTAAAATCAATTGAAAGAGCATTATATCTGTAACCATTAAATATCTTAAAACAAGACTTGGTTTCTTCTGAAACAAGAACCAAAGTGCATGAGTAATCGTCAGGCAAACGTAAATTACAGTGTTTTTAGAACGCCCTGTATTGGAATGCCAGTTCATCGGCACCAAAATTTACGCTGAGCAGAAGACTCACCCAGAAGTGTCCGGCGGACCATCCCGGACAGAAGCGACGCTCCCTATGGAATAAATAACAATATTAGCAATGGATACAACAACCTGGAAATATAAATCACAGGATCAACAAGAATGATTTAATTGAGGCTCACTGTTCGTCATCAATATCATAACTTTTGATGGAGAGTGAACTACTTCAGAAGTTAGTAAGACGAGAAGGATGTTAACTTTACCTATTCTAATTTTTCTCTTTTCACAGAACTGTTCTGTATTTAACTCTAACGCTACAAGAATGTTTAGTTACTCACAGAAGAGATCAATGATTCTTGTTGAGCAATGATGATTTGAGAACTTGAAATTTACTCATACAGCTATGGAAAACTTGAAATGCATATGCATGTAAAGCGATCATAAACTTGAAATGAACACATGTGGCTAGAAAAAGTTGGTTTGGCTATAATAGAAATGTAAAACTTAGGATATACCAATGAAAACTTGGTATTTAATTCAGTTGTACTTTAAAACATTGGATACATACATTGAAAAAATTGGACATGACGCCGATGGAGTTACACATCTATGTTGACAAAATACTCTGAGATTCGACAAATTTTATCGTGGTTAATCTTGTTCTACGAACAGGAAGCTGCAATAAAGTTAGATCAAACCAATGAAAAGTTTAGATTACACTCATCCAGCACGTAAGGAATTGGGTCACACAGATGTAGCAATTTTATCAATGTAGCAACGTTCTCAACAACCTCGGTGATGTCCTCGCAACTTAGTAAGCTAGCATTGCTGAGATAAAGGAAGTTATGTCATATCTCACCAGATTGACTTTCTCGTAAGAAGCAGAGCTGGAGGCGGCAGCGACGGCCGTCAGGGCAAGCAGGCACAGCAACGTAGCTTTCATTTTGGCGGCTGATGGTTGTTGAGGACTGGAAACCAGAAATGGGTTATTGTCTGGAACGACACAATGCATAGAAATGCATGAGCAGCATATTGCATAGAAATGCACCAGTAAAGGGAGCCGTCGACGAAAAGTGAGTTATAAAGTATCAAAAGAGTAAAACACCACGTAGACACAGGAAACATGAAATCTGAAATCAAAGCTACAAATTTTGGAAAAATATTCAAGTCTCAAGTAAAATTTTCAAAAATTAATTATAATATTATAAAAGAATTCAAATATCGACTGCAATAAATTCGAGCAGCCTAGAGACCTATTCTCAGTACCATGGCGTGCACACACACCTGTAGAGAGGCAGAACAGTTTCCTGCAGTGAAGGTAAGAGGTTATGTTCAGCCCAGCGCACAGCCCGGCTTATGTAGGCCCCAGTTGTGTGGGGCTGGCGGGGCGCGGGGGGACATCTGGGGGCAGTTGTGTCCATGCAGAGCTGGAGATCAAAAACGATGAAAAAAATTACTTGAACACCTGGAAAAATTCGTCGCCTGCGCATGTGGGACAAAGGTCTTGTTTATTTGACAAACATTTCCGGTTTTCTATTGCAAGAATAAAATAATTTTTGAAGTACAATCAAAGGAAAATATGAACTGTTTTCAGGAAGACAAATGCTGTGATGGATTACAGTAACGCTCTGTGAGTGCACCAGGCATTTCTTTGTCATTTACTTCGCTTGAAAAATGTAAATTTTCCTCGTTAGAATTTCGTACTGTTTGTTGAGGTCCCATTATATTACGTTTGTTATGCTCATGAATTGCGACGTAAAAAAATTCAGTTCATGCTCCACGTGCATTTTTTTTCTCAAGTTTGAATAATTTTAGAAAATAAATTCGAAAACTTTAAAAAACACGTTTTCATATTTTCTTCGAATGTAGGTTATTTTATGCACAGTAGGCTAAACATTATACGACCAAATTAAAGATAAAATAATTAATTCCGAAATGAAAACTCATTTGCCATGATGGCATCGAAAACAAATCAACTTGTCATCTTTTCAAAGTTCCTTACAATAAATCTCCTTCATTTTGAACAAGAAATCAGTTACTGTTCAGGCTGAAATTGAAGCAAATTGCACATAACTTCATTTTATCGCAATCGTGCACGTGATTGAAGACGAAATAAGAACAGTGTGTCAACTCAGATTTAGACGTGCATGTCTGAGAATTTGTTGTACATGTGTGTCAGGACCCAGGTTCATGAATACGGCATCGCATCAGAAGTTCGAGAAAATAAGTTAAGTGAATTTTCCATAATTGGGAATTAAATTTTCTATATTTATGCTGTCATTAAATAAGTTACAGCAAGCCCCACATTTGAAGTTGCCGTGAACCCCATTTTATAAATGCTTTATATGATGTTACAGTTTTAAATTAACGCACGAGGTACCACAACTTATAAATGCTTGAAATGATGGAACTGTTTTAAATTGAAGCTCTAGGTCCAACATTTTACAGATTTTTTAAGTGCTATATCAGTATAAATTGAAGCTCTAGGTACCACATTTCATAAATGTTTTAAGTGCTATATCAGTATAAATTGAAGATCAAGGTACCACATTTCATAAATGTTTCATAAGTGCTATATCAGTATAAATTGAAGATCAAGGTACCACATTTCATAAATGTTTTAAGTGCTATATCAGTATAAATTGAAGATCAAGGTACCACATTTCATAAATGTTTCATAAGTGCTATATCAGTATAAATTGAAGCTCAAGGTACCACATTTTATAAATATTTTAAGTGATATGACAGTTTCAAGTTGACGCACGAAGTTCAACTTACACTGGAGAAATTACTCGAGGGAAGTGGCTGTGAAGATCGTGCCAGTCACAGAGCTACATGTTAAAATTTTAGGAATTTCATCACAGTGACGGTTGAATGAGAGCACAGGAATTATAACCATGATGTATTGGGGATTCATCGACAACGTTTCTTCTCATCATAAAAATCAAAGGAAAATATAAGAGAGAAAGGTATGCACAGATATAGCTATGTACAAGTACACAAGGAGGTATAGGTACATGTGTATGTAGGTATAAAGGGCGTATGAATAGGAAAGAAATTTTTTCTGTTTGTTTTTTCAGTTTAATTTTCAAAGAATTAATTCACTATATTACGCTTTATGACATGTTCATCGAATGGTGTTTGTTTCAGCCGTACCTTCATTTTAAAGAAATAAGATATTCATCCACGAAATGTTTGTTGACTTGAGCAACAATCAACTCTGCACTGCTTTCATCCAATTTCATAGCACTTCATTTCAGGAGCTTCAATAAAAAAATAACTACTGATTTTTTGACGTTCTTTGAGCATTTTTTTAGTCGCCTCTTACAGATTTATTGGCCAATGCTCCTGTTAAAATTTCATTGAGATATCCAACCATGTAAATTCTTGTAAACTCTTTTGATGGCAATGATTTGAAGGAATGAAAGAAAGGTTCCGTAATTCTTGCTCCCTATTCCATTGTGTGGCACACCATTCTTGAACGTGAATGTTGGGCGTTATTAGATTTATGTGTGACCATTTCTATAATGCAGATGTAATAATTTTCTATCATTCATTTCCTGAAACTTAAACTCATCCTTATATTCTTCTTTGCCAGTCTTGATTTTACTTCGCTAATTGTCATTCAATAAGAAACGGAACGACTTGTGCACCAAGCTGTGATTATTCCAAAACTATTCTTTTTAATTTAGTGCCTAGTTCAGGCTCACGAATTTGTTGTCACGAAAAAAAGTGAATAGCATGAACAAGGTTTCCAAGCTCTTAATCCTACAAGGCAAAACATGGTTATCTTTAAATCATCAATTATAAATAATTCATCGGTTTAAATCAAACTAAGATACCTTAAATTTAGTATTTTGCCATTGCTTCTAATATATTTTCAAATTCACTATTAGTTTTTAAATAAATATGGTATAGTATACCTATATTTAGTGTTGGCGTTTTAGCGTTGCATAGCGTTGCTGGGTTAATCATCCCCACATGTAATTAAATAGCATTTGGTGTAACATTTGTAAGTTACTATATTGTGTAGCAGAACACTCCTCGCATTACTCTTCCGTTGTTCATTCGTAATTTGTAAGTTACGAAGGCTTCTGAGTTTGACACTCTTTCTCAAAATTTTATTAGAACGCTGTGTTGTTTAAGCGAACCCACTTCCCCCGATTCTTTAAGTTTTATTTGTAATTCGTACGTGACAAAAGCTTTTGAGTTTGACACTTTTGCTTAAATCTTATTTTAATGATAAATATTTGCTTATCCAAAAAATGTAGTAACGGTGAAGCTTTTCGTCCTGATGCATCAAGGGCCTCGTTGTAAAGAACGTTCTAGAAAAGCAGTAGCCTCTAATTTTCCTTGCTAAATTATTTAAAAATTTAATACAAGGTTGGACGTCGCTGCCAGGCCGAAAAATCAATTTTCTGTGATCTTTGACAGGTTGAACTTAGAATGAACTTTTCATATCCACTCCAGAGATGTTCTCTTTCTACTGAAACGCTTGCCTTGCAATCAAGAACATGTTACCTCGTAGATAACAGGTCATGGTGTGTCCGCATTTAACATGGTGAGTTGTCAGCCTTCTTGTTCAAAAAGTGCAAACAAAAAACTGCCGAGAACGATTGGGAGGGTTTTGGAATATATATTTTCTAACTTCAGAATGCGTGCATTGACAGTACTTGTCCAAAAAATCTCCCACACCGCTTCAACAAATATTTTTAAACAGTTATTTTCGCCGCAATAGATTCGTTGAAAAATTATACGGCGTACATGACAGGGACAAAAGAAACAAAAATGTTATTGTGAGAGATGAAAGGAACATATGTTTCTTTCCAACCCACGCAGGGTACATTTTCCAATCAACACAGTTCAGATGCGAACGACCTATGTTGTGTATGAAGAGCGTAAAATGTCTGGTAGTGCATGGATTGAAGGAATGGTGCAATGCTTGAACTAACATTCAACGCAAATTAAATTATTGTCTCAGATTCAGTTCATTCTAGGAAGTGTATACATATTATGAAGATGATGAAATTTTGATATTCATTTAATTAGCTCACAATTTTTCACCATGCTTAGGTAAGTGACAACGGTGCCCCTACGTTGAGCAACATGGCAAAAATGCGACAAAATCAGACATTGTCTTGTTGGTAAGGGCTCGAAATTTCATTGTTTATCAAACTCGGTGTTTTTTCTTTGAACTTAAAACAACAAATGCTCGTGCTCGAAGTCATTGCCATCTAATTTCTCGCACCTCCAAAGCTATCGATGCCGTCAATGTGTTTCTCAGGCTCATTTAAAGCTCTGAACCGCTTTTTCGAAAATGACCTTGTAAAATTCTATGAGATCCGCTGCGTTATGTGGCTGAGTTTCTCAGGCAAGCTATCGCTTAGGATTCGAGTTAAATGATGAAATATTGAACGACCAAAAATCGAAATGCAGATGGTCATTTTTATTGAACTCTACCAAAGCTTATTCTCAGTGACACGAAGATTATTTGTTATTTTGTCATCCCGAGGTTTAGTCTGCTCTGTTTATTTAAAGACTCTGATCAAAACAATTCTTACATGGAGATTCAGACAACCAATTCGTTTATATTTCCTAATGCGTTTGCATACTTTTAGATGCAGAAATCTGTACGGTACTAAAACATGAAGCTCCATATCAACTTTTTGACACACACAGCGACCGGCACTTTGTTGAACGAACTTCAACATAAAGTTGAGACCGCTAAAATAAACACTTTCCGCTCAGTAACCAAGGCCAAAAATGCTTTGAGAGTTACAATGGCATGAAATTTGAAAGGATTTGGAGAAAATTTTGTACCATGAGAGTGACAGGAAAATGAAAAAAAAATTAAGGAATCAATTTAATTATGAGTACAAGTAACAGCGCAACAGCATTCTTTAATACGTTCAGTAAAAACATTTTTTTTCACTAGGATAGATATTTACAAAAGATGTTCATCAAAACCCCCATCTGTTGCGATGCAGGCGTTCTTACATCAATACAATAATCGCTAGACAACAAAAATCTATTTTTAAACTTGGGTTGGAAATATATTTCCGAAAGATGTTGAGCAAGACGCCCATATTTTGTGATGCAGGCGTTCTTACTCCTGTGCAATGATCATCAGATGCATTCGAAGACACCAGGAGTTTCATGAATCCTTGCGGAGGCTTCAACAATAATTCTTCCGATGAGGTCTTCTTCGGAATGAGCAGGTGTTTTGTATACTAGACTCTTCAAATGTCGCCAGAAGTTGAAATCTAGGGGCGAATTATCAAAAGACCTTGATGACCATGCGAGGGGCCGTCACGACCTCTTCTAGAACAGTTCTTGTAAGTACGTAACTTTACTTAAATATTTGTGTCTTTCAGTCATAATAATTGAGGATGGTATTCCGTTTCTCATGTTCATAGTAACCTGCCCCTTTTAGAGTACATATTTTTCTTCAGTTAATTTCAGATTTCAAAGCCAGTTTTATTTTTCAACGAAGGATTTTTGATCTTTGCTTATTGAATGGAAGGTGCTTATTTTAATATGTTAAAGTTTGTCCAACAAAATGCCGATCACCCCGTATAGCACCAGCATAGGAACATTTTACCATTGGTGCCCTTTTATGAGTTTCAGCTCATAAAAAATATTGATTCTTCACCTCGAGAAGATTTCTTCATTGTTGTAAGTTGAAGAATAATTATGAGTCGAATAGACATTTTCAATCAGTTGAATTATTTACCAACACTATCATATGTCTTTCGTTCGACAGTTTCAGCAGTTAGAGAGAATAGTGAAATAAATCGCAAGTGTTGGCAAAGGACACATATGACCATCATTTTACAAACTGCCCCATTATCATTAATAAAGATTTTGAGTGGCCTTTACTGGATGATAAGAAAGACTCAGGATTTTTGAGGAGCATTTAACCAATGAATTTAAAAAAACAGAAGGTCTTTCCAAGAGCACTTTAAACTCCAACAATTTTTTGACGCTGATTAGCCGCTAACTTTGATTACAAAACGTCTCGCATTGAGGCAAATGGACAACAATGAATTCCAAGTGAAGAATGAGCAATATTTCAGAGCACAGATCTCAGCTTGAGGATGATGAACTTCAAGCAAAATCTGAGGAAGGCTACAGAATGCATATATGTATTGGTGGCTTTATGTAACGATAGTGAACTCATTGTGTAACAGTATTTTCGAAAAAGAGTTCAATAATTTAAAGCAACAAAAATGCAAACATCACGTTTACAACATACAACAAAGATGAGTATAAATTTTCCTTCGATTTCGCGTTTCTTTAAATAATCCTTATTCGTCACTATTTATTATGAGGTTTCAAGGGAAAAAGGATTATGTTCAATTCGTTAAGACCTTGAAATTTAATATTCCTCCAGGAGTCTGAGGATACAAATACATACCTGAGACGATGGCCATTTATATTTATTAATGATAGTAATGGGCAAATTTCGTGAGCGAAAGAATTAGTGGAAGTGCAGCTGAGGCGCAAAAAGAGAACAACCATCAGTCTCTCAGCATGGTTTCATTCGGCGATGATGGTAAATAGCAGAGGAGTCTCCAATTCTACATTTTAATCATTTTCATAACAATGAAATATTTATACTGCGCGTAGATTCAATCGCAGTTATCTTTTGGAACGATGCACACACGACATAAGATGATTCTGGCGGATTGTCATGTTAGATCGGGTCTCGTTTTGTTGACCGACTTTATTGCGTTAAGTTAAAATTTGCATATCACTTTATAAGATTAATTCAGAGTACGAGACTCTGCGTAGTTGGGTTCTACTCTTGGAGTCAATGTAGCGTTTTCACCCTCACTTCTCCCTCAAAACGTTCCAGAGGAATATTGTTTTTTGCGAGTCACACAATTATTGAGGAAAGTACCACGATAAATAGGAAAGTCCTACTCACACATTGGCTAACGTATTCATCGGGTTATGTTTCAAGAATTTAACCCAACATTTGCCGTTGTATAAGCATCACTGAAGTTCTTTGCCAAGGTTATGCTATGCTACTATTGGCCTTCCAAAGACCGCCTTCAGTCTTTCTGGGGTAGTGAGTAGCTTGAAGAGGGAGGTATAACTTGGGTGTAGAATAAATTGTCTGAATTTTACTTCTAGCGAATCATGAATAGTTTTTACATGTAAGCATCGTACAACAACTGGCATACCAGTATACACGTGTGCGAGTATGAAACAAAGAGCAGAATATTCCGATAGAACCCTTTCTGAGTATTCATATTTCATGCTTCTCGTGACAACCTACCAATCATTTCAAAATCCATTACAATACATTTTACGCATGTACACTTTGAAAGAACGCTTCAGTCAACATAGCCTCCTGGAAAACCAGAAAATGATTCCAGAGCTCAAATTTTTCGAAACACCTGCAATGAATTTTGCAGACAAAGAATGCTCCAGTGTGCTCTGAAATTAAATAATCAAAAATCTTTCAACGTTTTAACCCAGTATCTAATATGTCATTTTTTGAACAGAGTACGACAATTGTGGCACTGTGCGAGAACAAAATTTCAGCCTATATAAACCCGACACCAAAGCTCGCTCCAGCACTCGAGTTTGTGTTGTAATCCAAACAGCTGTAGACCAGGTATGTGGTCTGGACAGAGCTAGATTTAAGTTTACTTGACTCTCATGGCTTTTGTGTGAACAGCTGCTATTATGTCATTGTATTAGAAATATGTGAGTAGAAATTTTTCATGATTTAGTGTTTTTTCCATGTCAGTCTTGTAAAGGTTATTGTTTTTTTTACAGAACAAAGATGAAGGCCTCCATTTTCTTCCTTCTGGCCCTGGTGGCGGTGGCGAGTAGCAGCTCTTCGTTCAGAAAAGCTGAGCTGGTAAGCCTTTATTTTATTTTCAAATCGTATATTCCAAACACAACTGTTGAAAATCATGAACTCTATTTTCATTATATTGCACTGTCCTGTTTTTGTTACTTATTTGTAACCTCAATTCGATTTATTTAAGTCAATTTCCTAACATGACTTTCATTTTTAAGTTCGGACTCTCATTTGACATTTTGCCTTCAACTTTAAAACTGTAATTTTGATTTAATCTTTTTTCTTCGTTTTCATTCGTAAAAGCTAAATATTTAACTGTGATTTCCACGCCATCTCGCTCTCTTTTTCTTTCACACGCAACCTTAATTGATCTCACAGCCTGTAATTTCAAATTCTCTCGATGCTTTGTTTCTTAGTTTTCGGAATATCATAGTTTATTTTTTTCACAGCACAAACTTATTTTCAAAACCTGTATTCACACATGATGGTTTTGTATCCATTCCATTTGTGCAATTTGAACTCTATATTTTTATTAACACTTGTTTCGAGTTCTGCGATCTTAACATAATTGCGCCTGAATTCATTCTCCAGATTTATTTTTTCCTAATTTTGACAATGGAGGAATGTTCATATTTTTCGAGGCTCACTGTTTTAATCTCTAGTTCATTTTTAGAAAAAAAATTTTATTCATTTAAAAAGTTTTGCAGAAGACGACACATGTAAGAAGGTCCCCGCTAAGAAGAACTGTGAAAATGTCTCATTGCAATGATCTTAAAGTCCTAATTATCTTTGATCTTTTACTGGAATTCCTTTGGTAGAAATATGTCCCCAATGTTACACGTACACTCTTGAAAATGTATCTAATTTATTTCCGTTTGTTTACAGGGACCAGGTATGATGGCAAGGATCACATCGATCTCCGTGAAGGGTAAGCGTGCGAATTGTTATCATTATTACTAATATCATTCTTGTAATTTTTTAACCACCGTTACGTAAGCGTGCAGAACGATCGCTCTTCTGAACAAGTAAAATTAAATAACAGGCAAAGTTTAGAACGAAAGTTTGATAAATGTTTTTGAAATAATCAGCCACTCAACCCTTTTCGTTAGCCTTCGCTATGTGTTCCATCACAATTAAGTTATGATAAAGTTACAGTAGGTCAAGCCTCAGTTAGCGTTGGTTACTTTATGCTACACTTTTTTGATGCGAGTTATCTATTTTTGTGTTTCACGCAATCTTGAACGGTGTAGTCAATACATTATACATTTATAAAGAATTATCCACTTTGTTTTCAAAGCATTTTAAATCACGATGCTTCTATCAGTGTTTCGTGTGATGCTTGTAGAAAAAGTCATGCTTATAAAATCTTACTGCCCCCACGAGTTTCGGGTGTGTATAAAAGAGTTGTGTTTCTATGCCTTTGATGTTTTTTGTGTGTTTAGAAACATTCACTCCCGTTCAAATTTTTGTTTTTGACACGACTCATGTGCATTTGGATGATTGTTTTTTACCTGATTCGTTTTAACTCAGGTAACGGAAGCCAAAAAGTCCTCCATTTTGTCTCATTTTTTAGAGTCACCACAATCTATACAACCCGCAATCAAAAAAGTAACCAAGGAAATGTTCTGACATTTTGAATTTTTATACCAATTGTGGCCTTCAAATGCGATTTAGAATTTTCCCCTTTTTTACAGCTGTAAGACAGGACGAAGCTGACCCTTGCACCGGCCTGTGCCTCGTGCACTTCACGCGCGTAAGTGTTCATTACACAGATAGGTCATTAGTACTCATAACTAGCGTTTTTTTTTCGAGGCTCACTGTTTTAATCTCTAGTTCATTTTTAGAAAAATTTTTTTATTCATTTAAAAAGTTTTGCAG
>JACJUY010001667.1:56278-72884 GCA_014220935.1 Platorchestia sp. MABIK | reverse complement strand
TTCACAATGGAATGATTGACTTGTGATATCCCCTCTTTGTACGTCGCATCAAATTCAAGTATTGTACCATCTACAATTGTTAAGGTAATTTCTTTCAAAATTTAATTATCATCTTGAGTGCTCGATACGTTTCATGGTAGTAAGACCTCTGGTTTGCAAAACAGCTTCGTGAACGCGCTACGTCTACCTGCTCTGAAGGCTTGTCAGGGTTCAAGGCAATGAAAGAGTTTAGGGTAAAATTCTCGGAGCTTCTACGGCGTTTCCGATGAGAGAAAGAAGAAAGAGAAAAATGCCCATTTACAAAAGCTTGTGAAAGATACGCATCATAAGTAATTGAATTTAAATGAAATACCCTCATGATGCCCTCAAAATGCAAAAATTGTAATTGTCAAAATTGAATTCGAGAGTGAATAACAACAGTGGCATTCAGAATTCAGAAAGCGTTTTGAGTACGTTTAAACTTGATTTAATTTGTAATTACTTAAAATCAAATTATTTGATTCAATTACAAATCAATTAATCAAATTAGTTAGTCAAATGAAATGAATTCCATTAATTTGAACAGCACTTTATTGTCATTTTCGTCGATTTAAAGAAAGGCATTTTTAACAAGGCTGCATCGTACTCCAAACTCACTCGCATTAAAAAAGTCTACGCATTAAAAGTCTAAAGAAGTTTCTGCGTTGGCTCTCGAAAATTTCCTCGTACGAAGGTCCTTATATATTGTTGTTGGAGCACCACAGTAAGTATTTTTATATCATTGATAGAGGATGAATCAATTGAGAGCAGAACAGTCATGAAGTTCGTTTTAAAAAAGAACTGGTACTGAAATTGATTGTTACTAGAACGTAGATGCAACAGTTGCACACCGAAGAGTGAGCGGCCCTTCTTAAGACAGGATCAGAGTCGAAATATACTCGGAAATAGAGTACGAGCAGTGCAGTTGCAGGAGAAAAATTGTGGCAAAAAGATGTACGAAAATCGCTCTTCTTTTTATATAAATGATATTAGAAGAATTCAAGCTATAAATAGGCTAATATCAAGTAAATACTGCTGATAGATTTCCGGATAATGAATAAATACCTTAGATTTTGATGCTAAAATTGAAAAAATATAACAAATGGATGTGCTATTATCCATGACTATGATATCAATCGAGAGCAAATAAATTGAAAAGTACTCATTTATTTTTTTAAGTCGCATAAAATTAATATTTTTCTTTGTAATCACTATTTCACTAACCATCCCTCGGTAGCACACTTCCATCAACATTTTTAAGAGCATAAGAATTTTTTTCACACGATCGGAGGCAAATTATTTGTTGGAATTGATTTTGTCAGGCAGTTGTTCGCGAATGCTGTCTGACTGCGTGAGACGAGGTAAAAATATGGGATTGGAGCACTCGTTTTGTCCCTCGCAATTTTCTATATATTCTCATTCCTTCAATTCGCATTCTCATTCTTATTCTGACAACTCGTACTCTCAATCGCACTACTCGTATTTTTATTCTTATTTTTACTACTCGCATTATTATTCTTACAACTCGCATTTCTTTTCTTTTTCGTATGTGCAACTCGTACCTCCCTAATTAGAGCAAGAATCCCGTTTATCACTTGATTAGGTTAATCTTGTGGGCATGAATCCTTGGTAAATGTAACACCTCATAAATATAACATAGAATCTTAGAAATTGAATTGATAGATAACTTTTCAACTCATTTAACGGAATTCTCAACAAAAAACAATTTAAATGGCAATATATCCTGAAGTTATTTAGCTTCTGCAAATTTGAAAAGTTTTAGAACTGAAAATTTAGTCTTGCAATCACTTTAATCGCAATACCTGTAACCACTGTTTGTTTTTCATCTTAACAATACTTTTGAACGATTTTAGTGTAGAGTAAAGCGACGTAATGCTATTACTGTGTTCATGATGTATTAATTAGTCCTCTGGCTTGTTAGCGTGAGCCAGTGACTCATATTTAAATTGTATATATTGCAACGGAAACGTATTTGATTACGCACGACATAAAAATATAGACTACATTTATTCATCTTCAGGGACCGGTTTTTGATTGGCGAAGACCTATTATCCAGGGTAAAATGTGTAAGTGGCCTAGGGTAAGTCTTGCAGTCCGTCTCTGGAAGCTCCAAATGACTCAGGTCTGTTAGTGTGCCGGACGTACGCGTCCTGGAAAGACGTGTGGTGGTGTAGCTGTTGCAATTTCAATCACCTAACTGAATTCCAGTGATGTTAGTTCTCCTGAAAAACGGTATCAATGCCCTGATATTCGTGAAATATAGGCTATAAGTTTACGTGTGGGTTTTTCATCGGTATTAAGAAAACAGTGACATAAACTTGTTATCGGATAAGTTGGTACTCGGATCTTGTTATTTGGTCCTGGCTACGGAGCTCAGGTGCGACTCGAGACTTTACAAACATTCTTGAACGAATTGCAAGTGTTGCTGAGAAGTACTTTCTCCAATCTATGTAAAAGTGCAGCTTCTCGTTTTGTTCAGTTAGCGTTGTAGTCTAGAGCGAGGAAGTCAAAAGAGGAAGTGTTTTCAAGGTTGGCTGCGTAACGGTGGCTTGAGGACGCTTTATTGAAGTGTCCATAACTTCTCTTTATGCGTGCCATATGTGACGAGATTAGCACGTTTCCTACGAGTGGACTCACTGGTAGTCACTTGACGGATTTTCATAATGCTGCTGACCGACCTGCAGTCACGAACTCAATTTTTTTTTAATACTTGATGTAAGCGACACGATCCAGTTAATGCTTGCTGTTTTCGTTATTGCTTTCAATTGACTTTAAATTTGCATTAAGGATTGAACTTCAGTTTAACCCATCGCAAGCAACGCGTTGAGAGATGTGCTTGATCCATGTTCGTATGCTCTTATTCTCGTGTGGCGAAATTTTTCTTTTCATTTAACATTTTCGTTATTTTTTGAAAAAATGACGGCATTTTCGGTTTGGTATTCAGCTGGCAAGTCAGCGACGCCAGAGTTATCGTAGGCAGCTAAGCTTTTTTTTTTAAATATTGACGTCCCTTCATAGAAGAAAAAATATTGAAAATGTTATACTGCCCATATTGATGTCAATTTGGCCGATGCTTTAAGCAATGTCGGAAGTTTGCCACTACGTACTGATGCCGAGCTATCCTCTAGTTGTTAAACTTCTTGTAAAATAATAATTCTTTTTCACGTTTTTGTCAAGTCTTAGCATAATAAATAGTTCCTTTTTACATTGTAGTAAAACTCCTTACGGAACAACAATAATAATAATAATAAATAATTCGTTCTGACATTATTAATGAACTCATACTATAATATTTATTAGTCCTCTGCTCATTTCAAACTGTTGTTAAGCTCCTGATAAAATATTCCTTTTCAAATTGTAGTTAAGCCCCTAATAGAACAATGACCCCTAATCAAAACACTGTGTAACTCCTGACACAAGTCAAATAATTTTCACATTGTAGTTAATCGACATGTTTTATCATAGTTAGCTTATATGTTGTTGGTGAACTCGTAAAATAAATATTCATTTACACATATTCTAGAGTTGCTATGATTCGAATGCTACATCGTCGATGCATTGAAGTTCATGAAAAGAGTTCTAATTACTAATCATTTTTACACGTTTCAATGTCATCATCTTACGCTAAAGTGTCGTGGAATTGGCTTGGAAGTTTTGCTGCTGTGGCATTCCTAGGGCAGAAACAAATAACCTGCAGCTGGGAGATGCGGTTTCCATTTCTTGTCGGACTGCTCAGTTGCCGTCTCGAATGTGACCTTCACGTAAACACATTTTAGAAACCAGTGAGTGCTGATTTTTGTGGCAAAATTTTTTGGAAACGAACTGTTTTTCTTTTTTCCTTTCGGTGTGTCCGGTGCTACCATTTTTTGGGGGAAATGAACTGTTTTTCTTCACTTCTTTCGGTGTGTTCTGTCTCTGTTTTTAACTGCAGCTACTTTCATGTGAGCCTCTGGGATATGAACGGCGTCAGCTTTTCTCAGCTGGAATAATCAATTCGCGATAACATTCTAAAAAGATGTGATGTATTCGGTGTGTGAATGAAGCGTGCCTTGCGCTTTGTTTTCTACGTCCAAGCCGAGAAAGTTGTGCCTTAATCGAGGGACCAGTTGGCGCCAAAATCCCTAATGCAGCAAATTGGAATTTTTATGCGCGGTGTAGGTGTCCAGTCTCAACAGAAACAAAGTTTTCTGTTTTTGTTGGGTTTTGCGAACCATCAAAACCTAAAGGCTTGCGTGAGCACTGTTTTTCCTACATGGGAATGGAATTTATTTTTTTCTACGGAGGCATTTCAATCGCATTTTTTCCTTTAGGAAATTCGATATTTTCTCATGTGTTAACATTCTTCTCCTATCTCTGAATCGCTTCCGTATGTCACTGAACATAGCAAGGGATAAAATGAAAATAGTGAATCTCGCCGAATTTTTTTGCTTAAATATCTATGGGAATTAGCGCTCCCAGGGGGACTATGTGAGGGCCCAAGCTGAACGTTAGGTAGGCTTCATTTTTGTTGAAGTAGAATAGGTTTTATTTTGTTACGGACCATCGTTTTTCAGTTCACTGCTGTCCTGTTTTTCAGCACCTCCTACTTTCTTCTTCAACTTTGATCTTGTTTCATGAACTTTTTTCTCATCTAACTGTTTCTGTGCCCTTTCTGCATAGATTCCACGTTCCCTTAACTCCATACTAAATGGTGCTTTCTTCCTTCCTCTCTTTGGATCTCATTTGTTGAGGATTTGGAGGCTTAAACTAACTAATAATCTAATCTTTTTTGCGCAAATTTAATTAGTTAAGTCTGTCATGTGACTGTGCCGTTTGTTGCCTCACGGTACCATGCGTATATATTTGCCGTGAAATTTAACTTTCAATTCCGACTGCTGGGAACCTTGTAACTTGTTAGCACTGGATTCATGGCCATACTTTCTTTATAGTAACCCAGCCTCATCAAGTATCGGCCTGCAGAAATTCTTTTTGACCGGCGCGTACACCATAGCGCTCTAAAAAGAACAAGTAAAATTAACACACAAGGAGGCCAATCAAGGCCACTGAAATCATACGGCACGAAGCGCCATGCAGAGCGAAAAAAAGTTATATATGAGTCTTAAATTCAACAATCAACTGAACCTGATGCAATATTTTGAGATGGTTTGAACCAGTATTCACCAGTGTCGCAGGATCGCAGGTAAACTCTCCACACACAGGCTTGGGAATGACTAGTGAACAACCGCTGTCATCCCGAAGCCTTTCTGTGTGTGTGGAGAGTGAGTCGTACGAACAGTGAAATTGTCGCAAATTGGTCGAATGTTGGTTGCTGAGATACAAGAGCTTCAAGCGAGCGACCCCTTTGGAAAAAAGACCCCAAACAACAATAATAATAAACAAGAGCTTCGAAATCGACATTCTTTGAAACCGTTTTGTGACGTTCTTAAAAAGCAGCGCTTTGAACCGTGTGTTTTTAGAGACCTCAATTAGTCAGCCTGGGTCACGTCAGGCTTTAATTGGACGCTTTTTTAGGACCTGATACTATTCAAAGCGTAAACACACGCGCCACGAGTGCTCAATAGGCTAGAATATGTTCTGTCCTTCAAATGAAGTCAGAACTTGAAACGATTTTGTAAACAGATAAAGGCACCCATTATTTTCATCAAATATTCAAGGCGTACAAAAAACTTGTTTAAAGAGAAAGAATATTTCCTTTTGGATTTCACCGTCATTCTATCAATGTTCATTAACTATTTCTAACTGCTTATGTTGCTTTCAAAACGAAGTCCATTTCGATTGCTGAGCCCTGACGAAAGAGATAGTCTGTCTCTAGAAATTTAACTCCTGCTGTTTCCATACAAAATATTTTTTCTGCAAAGTTCTGTAGATAGAAATTCAGCACGAATACCATGGTGGTAGTGGCAGGAATTAGGTAGTGACTGCAGGTAGGGTAGTGAAAGGAATTAGACAGGATCGCAGGTAGGGTAGTGGCAGGAATTAGGCAGTGATCGCAGGTAGGGCAGTGGCAGGAATTAGGCAGCGATCGCAGGTAGGGTAGTGGCAGGAATTGTGTAGTGCGAGTGACAGAGCAGACACCAGTAATTAGTATTTAAATTCAACAATCAACTGAACCTGATGCAGTATTTCGAGATGGTTTAAACAAGTATTCACCAGTGTCAGTCATGTTTAGTGTGTCAGGTCTCCATGGAAAATTTAGGTGCCGCTTGGTTAAGCATTGGTCATTTTTAGCTCCTGCATTGACCCTAATGTCCACTTGTGTGTGTGTTCTCCAATTAGTATTGTGTGTGTAGGATGAATTAGTGCGGTGTGTGCAAGGTGAACGTTTCAGTAGATAATATCGGTGCAGATTCTTCCGCTGGTAACAAAGGGTTCAGGTGTGTGGCCTACATAACTGTACTCTGTGCGTGTGCAGTAACTACACAGTTCTCCGCCCCAACGACACCTGGAGTTGAGCTCTGCAAACGTCACCCACATTGATTGATTCCACCTATACTTAATTTCGTGGTTAGAATTATCTTTCTTTAAGCGTTGACCGCAATTGGTTAAACTGAAATTCAATATTTTCATGGTTAGAATTATCTTTCTTTACGCGTTGACCGCAATTGGTTATACTGAAGTTCAATATCGAACTCAAATTCGAAATTAATTGTAGAAAGCAATTTTGAAAATAGCAAACATTAACTGGATCATGCCTTCATTTAGTTTTGATTAAGTTTTTATAAAAATTGACTTTGTGACTACTGGTCGGTCATTAGGATTATGAAAATCCCCTCCGTGGTCACCGGTGGCGCACGTTGCTGTCTAATTGTTAACCCCGTCGTACGGTTTTTTATAGGAAGTGCTTCAATAGATGTGTTTTTCTATTGTTTTTAATGTAGTGGTATTTTTTATGCTTTGTAGCAGTTGAGAAGGGCACTGAATCGACAGTTGAACCTCTGAAACAATAATTTAGTTGCAAACGTGCCAAACTGTCCTTGTCGAGCAAAGGGTTAATGATCGAGGTTCAGTTCTTATTCATTTTACGCTCAATATCTTCTTTACAATGCTTTATATGCAGGAAAACTTATTTGGGGTAGCTTGCGCTACTGTGACCCGAATAACAACGTACTGCTGAACGTTTGGTTGATGTTCAGCTTGAAATTTTTGCGGAAGCCTCCTCGAAGAAACGGAAAAAAATACTTATTTTCCACCCCAGCTTCTTACCTATGCAAGGCACGCCGTAACGCTGTATTCTGGCTTCGATTGGCTGCAAATTCGTGGGTTGTTGCTGTATTTTACCTGACTTGAATATATGAAGTTTAACTCGATTAACTCCTCGGGCGATGCAACTACCGTGTCATTAGCGCTCCCAGTGATAATATATGAGGTCCCGAGACGAAGGTTAGATTGGCCTTCCTTTTGTTGAAATGAGATTTGCTTTTTTGTTTTGTTACGGATCATCGTTTTTCTGGTTCACTGCTGTCCTGTTTTTCAGCTTTTATCTTGTTTTATGAACTTCTTTCTCATCTTACTGTTTCTGTGCACCCTTGAGTCCGTACTAGATGGTGTCTTCCTCTCTTTGGAATGCCTTTGTTTCGGTTAAGGAGGGTTTAACTAAAATTTAATCTCCGCTAAATTAACAAAGCCCAAATAGAATGGCATGATAGTTTAGTATTCTTCAGGTGATCTACCGAACAAAATCCTGCGCTTTCACATACTTGATAAACTAGCTAAAGAGGAGCGAGTTGTGAGCGCGTACTTCTCTTTAAAACTTTGACCACAGCGTGCCACACCGGTAGCTTCAGAGGGGATTTTCATAATGTTGCTGACCGATCAGTAGTCACAAACTCAATTTTCATAGATAATTCATTAAAGCTAAATGAAGTGTTGATGTTTACTATTTTCAAAATTGCTTCATACAATTAACTTTAAATTGAGTAGAATATTGAACTTCAGTTTAACCAATTACGGTCAAAGTGCTCAAGTCCTCACACTCAGGATTATTGGCGACAGGACGCCTATTTTGACGAAGTGAAGTGGAGGTAAATAGACTGCTGGAGTGGCTGATCAGATTCATATCACGCCTGACGATTCCTGAGTGGAAGCTGAAGGACGACGAAGTGTTATTGCTTGTGACCGAGAGCTCAAATGTGGCGTGGTGGCTTGCGCTTACTGTTTTTTCTGCCGAAGTGGAGATTGGCACCTTGCGCTTATGGTCGGGATCAACCGTGATGAAGAAAATTTTTGGACGTGAACCCCTATTTTGGGTCCGGGTTAGAGGACTGAACAAGTTAAATGTAGATCAGTAGAGCAGACTATCTTCATATCTACTGGAAATGAGACTGAAGGCCGGTACAAAGGGCTTGATTTAATATTTTAAAAATGGAACCGACGACCAATACAACAGACTTCATTAGGTTAAAAATAGGATCAGGGACTAGTAGAGTTTATTCACTTTTAGTAGTAGATTGAAAGTGAGACCAAAGACCAGTAGAGAAAATCGCTGTTGAGTTTATAAAGACCAGTAGAGCTGGCTGAAAGCCCCCTAGGATCAGTAGAACAGACTCTGTTTAGCATGTTGAAACTAGGAATGAAGACCAGTAGAATAAACCCGCGTTATTAATAACAGACCTGAAAACCAGTAGAACATACCAGTATAAATATCGTAAAAACAAAACCGATAGCCAGTTTGAAAGTTCTGTGTTACTACGATGAAATATGTGAAATAAAATTAGTAAATCGGGTTCCGGCACATTAGGTGGAGAATGATGCTGAACAGGAGAAAGCCACTTAACATGATGGTGTGAAGACGAGACGTGCACGTAAAGTAGACCAGGCTATCATGTGCTCTGCAGTCTCGCACCCTAATTTCAAAGCTGTCCGTAAAACCATTGAAACGGTTTATTTCTCCAAGTAACGCGTCCGTAAAATTGGTGCTGCTATTGCAATTGCCGTGAGGAAACTGAAATATTTGTAGGCCTCACTAAGTCCGGTGATTGCCAGGGCAGTTGACATGTGGCAGGTGCATTTGGTAGACCTACACAGTAGCCAGATGATAGACGATTTTCATGGTTCGCTCCCAAAAATGCCTTATTTGAGTATTTTGTCTAGAAAAGGGCATTCTGGGCATCCTACGTTCAAGTCCACCCCTGTCTGAAACTTATAGACTTGTCGACTACTTGCTGGACTTTCAGTACTCCTGCAATGATCCTAAGTCGAGCACCCAAAAAATAAGGATCAGGAGCTTTTAGCTTTGTCACTAGGACGAAATTTTTTTTGCGCATCACAGCATGATTATTATTATGTAGGTCACGTCGTCGGGATGAAGAGTTGTGAGGGCGACTCGAACGTATAATGGTTAATCTGCTTCCTAATTCGGTACGATTTATTCTTTGGTCGGTCTTTAATTAAATGCTGGAGCAGTAGAAGAGGCTGACGTAAATAACTGAGTGTCTTTGTTTTTATGTCGTAACGTGGTGGTGTCTGTTTTTTGAGTCTACGTAGTTCACAATTGTTGATAGTGCGAAATGAGCATAATTGGAAATAGCGACCTAGAATGATTGGTTAGAGATGATCTAAAAATTAAATTCGAAAAGAAACGTTTGAGAATATGAAGAGTTTTTTTCGGAAATGAGGTAAATTTTCAAACAAATTCGGAAACGCACGTAGTGTGGAGGCGAAGTTGTCGTGTTCCAAGGAACATTTCCAGTTAAAGGGATCTTCTGAATTATGAATGATTGGAATGACCTGGAATAGTTTTTGCGTTCCAGCTTTGTATAAAAGTTTCAAAATTGGAACAAATTGGAAAACTCACAGCTCTTCAATTTCACATGACAGCTTCTAAGTTATGAAAACACTGCGATGAGCATGAAAACTTTTTGCGTTTCATTTCGCAAGAGGCAGTTTGACTGTAATCGATGCTAAGAGCAAAATTGTGTTGAAAGTTATAAAGAAAAAAGTAGGTAGTAGAGGTCACACGAGTCGGAATAACGGAATACGAAAAGTAACGCAAGTTACTTCGTGTAACTTAACTTATAATCAAGGAACGCAAGTTACTTTGTGTATCCTAACTTATAATCAAGTAACGCAAGTTACTTCGTGTAACTTAACTTATAATCAAGTAACGCAAGTTACTTTGTCTAACTTGTAATCAAGTAACGCGAGTTACTTCGTGTAACTTGTAATCAAGTAACGCACGTTACTTCGTATAACATATAATCAAGTACCGCAAGTGATGAGAGAGTTGCACTGCCTCCTGCAGAAATCGTCAGGGGAATTCGCTGACTGAACGCAGTGAGGCAGGCGGACCTGCGCAGTTGAGGCAATGACACAGGTGTGCATCGAGGAGTGGATGTGAGAACGCTCTGGAATTAGTGCGACTGACATATGATGGATTAATGAGTGGGTGATTTAATTAGTCAAGACATTGCAAGAGTGAGAGATTTCAATATTGTATATGCCCTCTGAAGCAGCAAGGCTGACAAGGCCAATCTTTCCTCAATTTTTCAGGAAACAATTTTGCTTTAAAAAAATGAGCTTCTTACTCCGCTGTGAGATAGCACAGGTTAATACTATCATCATCATACATCAATTGTAACATGTTTCCTACTTATTTTCTCCTCGTGTTTCTGTAGACAGACTCTTAACTATTTTTTTTATCGAGTAAGATAAACCTCTTCTATGTGTGCTGAATGTAACTAGCTCTCAACTGCAATTTTTCTAATTCAGGTCGCGCAACGCCCACTTCATTATTCCTTAATTCATTTTCCTAATTCATTTCCCTAATGGCAAAAAACTATTGTTCATTTTGAATACAAGAATTTCTCCTGCTATTTAAACCATTGCTTCTATTAACTCGAAATTTAAACGCCTTGGTGCAATTATTATTTATTTTAAATTGTATCATTCGTGGTGATATGAAATTTGAAAATTTTATTCTATTTTGCATAATTACAACCATGCATCACTATTTCATACATCATCGTGTCTTCCGAAAAATTTAACACCATTTTAAACTCGCGTCACTATCTTCCGCATCCTCGTGCCTTCAGAATAATTTCATATTGTCTTTTATAATTGCTAACTCGCGTCACTATCTCACGCATCATCGTACCTTGGGAATAATTTCATAATGCCTTGTATTATTGTAAACTCGTGTCACTATCTCATTCATCTTCGTGCCTTTACGACACCAACAACATTGCGTTCGTGTAGCATACTCGGTTGGAGAGGTGGTACAAATTTTTTGGGCCACTCTAGCCTGTGATCTCCCACCTCTCCCTTGAAAGTCAGAGCCCAACGCCCGGTAAAATTTGCACTTGAGAGTGCTGTAAGCGCCATGAAATGCTGTGGTGTACAGTGCTGTGAGTGTTAGTTTCGAATTGTGGATCAACATACGGTATTCCGTGTTCTTTTCTTCAAATCATCCGCCAGACAAAGAGCAACAAAACTAGTCCAAATGATTTACAATAGTTGCAAATTTGGTACTTTTTTATAACTTTCAAATGCACGCATACATTTTTAAGGGCATATATCCTCGTGCATTCACGAAAGCAACAACATCGCTCTCATGTAGTACACTCGGTTGGAGAGGCGGCATAATTTTTTTTTGGTCATCGTAGCCTATGAACTCCCACCTCTTCCTTGAAAGTCAGGGCCTAACGCCCGTCACGACTCGGCATTCCAGTCTCACTCTTCGATCCTCCTTCTGCCGACGTGCGGTGCCGATATCTTTGTTGAACTCGCAGTTCTACGCATGCGAAAGAGTTCGAAGTAAAGAAAATAATGAACGGTAAATCAAAGGCAATTCGCATTTTTTCACGCGTTAAAAGAGGTGGTGTTTTACTCGGTTTCAGTGAGTCCAGGGAAATGATTATGGTTTCTGAAAAAATCGGGTAATTTGTAATGGATCCCTGTACATAGCAAAAAAAACGAAAATAAGTTTAAAAAAGGGGAAAGTCTGCAGAGGCTTGGTATGTCAAGCAAAATTATATCAAATTGCTAGATATAATTGGATATTCATGGTATGTCCCATTGTTTCAAGCATACAACTAAAATAACGTAAATGAGGTCAAACATTCTTAACAGTTGACACTGCATCAAGCAAAGCACAAAACAAACGAGAGAAAGTAGAAAATTTCCGCAAGACTGGGATATTTCAGGCCAATAGGACTGACACATATGAAGGCGAAGTGGGAGTGTTGAGATTTGCGGGGCATGTTTGTGTCGGGTCGACAGGAAGTGAGTGCAAGGCTGGCCGGCGTCTCCGTGCCTCCTGGGCCGCACACGCGCTACTTCGGCATGGCCGTGGCCTTCCTCCTTCCTTCTCTTGAGATCACAAACAGGAATGTGTTGCTTCTTCGTGTGTATAATAAAGTATTCCTTCCTTCTTCCTTCTCTTGAGATAACAAACAGGAATGTGTCGCTTCTTCGCGTGCATATCAACACGTTCGCTACGTTTCCGCGGTTGTTTAAGGTTGGTTTGGTTAGGTTGTAAGTAGCAGAATTGGGAAATCGACTTAACGCCTCAAATGCATTTATCTCCTTCCTAAAAAATATGGAAAATGCCATTTGCACGATAGCTTTTCACCTCGTATGATAACGGTTATTTTTTAAAAAGGTCGCAAAGCAGATGAAATGCTATTCACTTATACCGTTCCGTGAATGAGCAATTAACCCAGTAGTAGGAATTTACCCAATCAATGAACGACGTTGTTGGCTTGATGTTTTCAGCGAATATTCTCCATCGCTTACTTTTTAATTCAATTGCCCGCTGTGATGAGTGTCTCTCCTCTTCAATGAGATGCGATGTGCCTTCACCAATATTTATCCTGTTCTTTATTGACGACTTGTTTCCTATTACAAGGTTAAAAAAGACGTGTAAAGTTCCACGACCTACAGTCATGCTCAAGATCAAAGTATAGGCAAAGTATAGGCAAAGATCAAAGTATAGGCAATGTGTCTGCAAAACAACTGTACATTTCCTTTCAATGAGGATTACTCATGTATTCTTGATTCAAGTGTAATTAAGTTTTCTTTTACTTCACTCAATTCTCTAGAATTTAATGTTCTTCTATTGGATTAAACTCATTAAACTTGTATATATGTAATAAACAAATACATCTAAACAAAATACATGAGATCGGGTCTGTCAAAGAGCGAGTCCATTTTTTAGAACACCCTGTTATTTTCAGTCTCACCACTCAGTGAAGATTAAAGTCTGAAGCCCAACCGGCATTCATCTAATTTACTTGAAGATATTTTATGTGCTTATCACCGCTGCTTCCTCTCCACTGCCCTGCTAACCCAGATCTGGTGCTTCTAAAGTCTCCTCAACCGGTTGTGATCATCTCATCCATTCGATCATTACACGGTTAGTGCCTGTCGAGTCCTCAGGGAAAACAAATATCGTACATAGCTGCTCGAATGGAATACCAGCTTCTGCTTACCATACATTTTTCTGTTCTATGGATGGTTAATTCTCGCAAATTGATCTTTCTGTTCTATGTGTGACTCCCCTCTGGGGGTGGGGGATACGACTATTGTATCTATGGGAATTAGCGCTCCCAGGGAGAAATGTGAGGGCCCGAGCTGAGAGTGATGGCCTTCTTTTCGCTGAAATAAAATGTATTTGTTATGTTAAGGATCATCTTTTTTCGGTTAATTGCTGTCCTGTTTTTCAGCACCTACTACTATCTTCTTCGATTTTGATCTTGTTTCATAATCTTCTTTCTCAACTTACTGTTTCTATGCCCTTTCTGCACAGATTCCGAAATCCCTTTAACTCCATACTAAATTGTGCCTTCTCCTTCCTCTCTTTGGATCGCCTTTGGGGCGGATAGGGAGGCTTAAACTAACTAACAATTAAACTAATCTAGAGTCATACCTTATCAGTGGGGCTTAACATTTCAGTATTGTTGCAAAGCAATCTATGTGCACCTGATTCAAGTAGAGTGTTGGCATAGAGTGACTTCTGCGAATAGAGCGCTAGGGACACACGTGCAGTCCCCGCGAGAGTGCAGGCTGCAAATACATCTAAACTGTGCAAACGCACGACTGCGCCATGAGCTCCAAGAGGTACAGAGCCTGCCTGTGACCTGGCACGTATAAAAATGTTAAGTGACTCAGAGTTGAGAGACGAGTGGTAGGGTGAAGTCGTTGTGCCGTGGTAGACTCAATAGGAAATTATCCGAATGTTGCGCTGTCCACTATGATCAGTGCAATGAAACACGCCGCTCTCTCTCTTCACGCTATTCTAAATTCCAGTTTTTTACTCCCTTATCGCACCAAATTCCAGGTCTATCAAGCGCTATACCAGCGCAAACAAGCGAATGTTCCAGCAGACTTGGCAGCGCCTGCGTCAAAATGTCTTGATCACCAGCTGAAAAAAAGCAGCGACAGCCGTGTTTAGTACCATCACTCGGACGAAGCTGTAGTCTTGCAGTCACCAGCTCGCATGGAGGCGGAAGCTCTGGTCTGATTGCCGCTCAGACCGGAAGCGTTGGCGCTACGTTCCTGCTACCTCTGATGTTGTAGCGAACTGTGACCGCTGCGGTAGTTGTGAGCACCCATGAAGAGGAGGAAAAAAAAGAAAAGAAAAACATTTCATTTCCAATAAAGTATAACATGAAATGTTGATAACATTGGTTTTTAAAACACCCTAACATTAAACATCCTTATCTGATAATAACACATTGGTATCGTAATACTCGGGTAAAATGTTGAATCAAAAAATTATTGATAGAAAAGCACATCAAAAATGAGTTCCTTTCCTTTGCCTAATCTGATTTTGACAGTGCATTTGAACATAAGTAACTGAGAGAACACAATCCTCGTAACGCTTAGTTGAAAAATGTATTCGTTTGCGCACATTTAAATTGAAATAAAAGCAAAAATCGCGTTTAAATACCTTAACACAGAGACCCTTAATTGCTATTCATACATGGGAGGGTAGGGTTTTAGAAGTGAACGAGGGTTGTAGACAGTAGTGCAGGGGGCCATGACCCCCCCCCCTCTCAAAATGTTGAACTAGGGCCAGTTTGTCACCGTTTTAAGTAAAACAATAAAAAGATTGCTGATAATCAATGTCTAACCACCCCCCGAAAGTTTCGGCTAGCTGCGCCTCTGGTTGTAGTAGAGTTGGGGAGGGTTGAGTTACGCTCAGTTATGGTGTGTGTAGTTGAGTTATGGATGTGGGATGAGACTATAAAGATACGGACAGGTGCATGAATGAGACACTATTAGGTCCTAATGAAGTCACTTGGACGTGATAAAGTTGTAGGTATGAGAGGATGTGGTAAAGATGTGATGGAATAATAAGTGCATGATGCAGATGAAGGTTGTAGAATTACGTTGACCTTTGTTGGATTCCAACTTCATGCATTCTCGAATGAGCAATTCAATAGCAAATGAGCAATTTGCAAAAGACCTGCAAGAATTTTTCGTTTCTCTGCATGTGTCAATCTGAAGCGTTTTCTATTTGAAAACACCATTCTGGTATTATTTTAACTTGTAGGCGATATCTCGTAAAAGCTGTGCTTCAACCTCTAATTTATTTAAACCGATAAATGTATGTTTGCAATTGTGTGCGAATTTCATTCATTGTTTGTTATGAATCCGAAATGTTTTTCTACTTTTAAATTCAAATTCGCAGCTGTTTCCAATCGCCAGACACAAATGCTTAATTGTTTTCAACTTTCAAACGTAATTCCCTGATGGTTTACTTCCAGACGTAAATATCGGATGGTTTTGAAAGTCTAGACTCTAGACGCAAACCTGCGATTGGTTATACTTTAAACGTAATCTCGTAATTGTTGCCCGTTCCTGTACGGCAACCACTGTGCGCAAAACGTGTTTTGCAGGCTGTATTCTTATAATGATTTACGCAACACTTGTGCTGTATCTTGCCAAGTGTGAGTGTGTGTGTGTGTGTGTGTGTGTGTGTGCAGCAACGCAAGCGTACTTTCTTCCTGGCTTTGCGCACGATCTGCTGCAGTGTTTGTAACTTCCTTAGGCAACTAAAGTTAAAATGAAATAATTTGGAAAACCGTTTCTAGTTTTGCTCTATTAACAAGGCACTTTCTTCTGCCATGCTTGTCTTCTTACTTAGCGATGATGATTTTCTTTGCTAATAAGTATAATTTGTTCTTGTACGTTTTTTAGTTTTCGTCTTGTTTGCTTAGAAATAGTTTTTTCATTGGAGAATGTGTGGCACAGGTGCGTAATTGATGCCCATTGAAAAGCAATGACTCTACAGAGGAGTAGAACTATTGTATCTTTGGGAATTAGCGCTCCCAGGGGGATTATATAAGGCCCGTGCTAAAGGTTAGGTAGGCTTTCTTTTTGTTCAAATAGACTAATTTTTTTTGTTTTGTTAAGAATCGTCTTTTTTCAGTTCACTACTGTCCTGTTTTTCAGCACCTACTACTTCCTTCTTCAACTTTTATCTTGTTTCATGAACTTCTTTTTTGGCTTGCCTATTTTTGTGCACCTTGTGCGTAGATTCCGCGTTCCCTTCACTCCATACTAAATGATGCCCTCATCCTTTCTAGTGATGTACCGATACCATTTTTTTGGCCGATACCGATAC
>JACJUY010001667.1:35732-54977 GCA_014220935.1 Platorchestia sp. MABIK | reverse complement strand
ATAAATTACGTATTATTGAAAAGTATCGGTAAAGTATCGGCCGAATTTTGCCGATACCGATACCGATACCAGGAAAATGACCGATACTTGCCGATACCGATACCGATACCGATACATCGGTACATCACTAATCCTTTCTCTCTTTGAACATCTTTGTTGTGGTAAAGGGAGGCTAAAGCTTTCTTAAAATCAATCAATTGAAAAGCAATGAGATGTGTTTTGTTTTTTCATTGCCTAGTGCATGATTGAAATGCTGGCATGATTTGATTCAATTACTCTGTGGGTCCTAGTCTGTCCTAGTGAGTTCGAAAGGCGCGTTAGTCAACATCTCATTTAACTGCGTAGTTGATTGTATTATTCGTCTATATGGACCAAGTGATTTGTTCAATCATTGGAGAACCTATTTTACATTATTATTGATCACGGCCATTAGTCATACAACAGTTAGAAGTTTCCTATGAAGGGACCTACCGGTGGTCACTGAGGGATGTTCGTAATCATACTGACCTACCAAAGTCACAAACTCAATTTTCATAAACACTTGATTAAAAGCTAAATGAAGGCATGATCCAGTTAATGTTTGCTACTTTCAAAATTGCACGCTTACAATTTACTTTAAATTTTAGTTGAATACTGAACTTCAGTTCAACCCGCCGCAGTTGACGTGTTGAAATTGCAACATCATAAAGCATCCACTGGTAGCAGTTGTTCAGGTATTAATTTTGCTATTTCATATAAGTTACACCTACAAATCCACCCCAGCCATTGACGCCCATGCTGAAATAATGGAAACGCCGTCGACAAAAGAAGTAACAACTTTACCTTGAATCTGCTCTGTTATCACGGTCTCCACACTTCCTTCAACCGAGTTGCAAAGCTTGCACGTGTTGACGGAAGTGACGCCAAGCAATTCGTGGTACAGCCTGAGACTGCGAAAAATGCAATTTTTAGGTACCGATTGGGTGTTGAAAATTGACGCGGGGGGCTAGGAAAAATTTTCTTCACATTTTCTAGCACGTTGTTCGTTTCACTAATTCAAATAATTTTCAATAGCACAATATTACTTAAAATGGGAGGTTAAGGAGGTTTAAACTAACTTCTTATATTTCAAGTCTGGCGAATTACTTTCGGCAATTTTATCGTAGGACGTAACGAAACAAATTTGGCATTAGCCCAAGCTTTCAGCTGAATTTGCCTCAGCCGTCGTCTGGAATGAATTTATATTCCTGAACCCTCAATTAAGAATGCATCTAGAATACAGGAGAGATTTTTGGTACATCAGTCGACAACCGCAGTACCATTATATCTCTCTGATGAGCTAGATATCTTGTAGTGAGCCATTGGGTCTGTAACTGAAAGTCGTTCTAGAGATGCTTGTGAAGATCGACGGATGGCTTATCATTTTTAAAACCAATGCGGCAGTCCTTGTTTTTCTCTCCATTTTGACAGCCTAAGTGGTGGTGAAGATAATAGTTAACGTACTCTGCTACCTGAATTAACCAGAATACGATATCAAGTATTTTTTTCCGAGTGTAAACGTTCATTGTCGGTGAAGAACTTGTTACGTCAGTAAAAAAGTGAATATCATAGATGGGTATACATGTAGGTAAATATACAGCAAATTATGTATTGCTTATTGTATATAACTCATTTTATAAAGCTCTTTACATCTAGCTTATAGTATACAGCTCATTATATGTAACTTATTGTACATAACTCATATGTAATTCATTGTGAAAAGCTGATTATAAATAGATAATTGTAAAGAGCACATTATATATAGCTCATTGTATATAGCTCCATAGTGCATGATTCCTGCTACACTAGATGGGTATATAATAACCCTAATAAAGGGCATTCTCTAAAATCAGCCTGAAAACCTGAAAACATTCGTGCGTCTTGAAACAAAAGTCTTCCTCACGGATGAGTATGACTCATTCGCGCATGATTCCTGCACCGCGTGTCCGAGCCTTACACCAGCTAATGGTACCTCCTTACCAGTATTTTGGTCCTCGCACGCTTGTCTCATTCGTGCATGATTAATGCACAGAGCCTTACGCAGCTGATGGTACCTTCGTACCAGTATTTTGGTCCACGCACGCTTGCCTCATTCGTGCATGATTCCTGCACTAAGCCTTACGCAGCTGATGGTACCTTCGTACCAGTATTTTGGTCCACGCACGCTTGTCTCATTCGTGCACGATTCCTGCACCGATCCTTACGCCAGCTGAAGGTACCTTCGTACGAGTATTTTGGTCCACGCACGCTTGTGGTTGTCTGGTTCCTGGAAAATTGTTGCCGTTTCTGGATCGTGACTCATCAAAGGGTCATTACCAGGCGCGTCGCTTGAGGGCGCGCGTTGCGTTCTATAGACCCATCTAACAACGTACGCAGCGCGTGCAGCGGTCCGTTCTGTGAACTCCTGGGCTTCTGTTTCGGGTTATAGGGACCTGGACAGCGCTTCTTGGGGACTGTGTTTGTGCGCTGCTTCCGGTTAATAGGACAATTTAAACAATTTTAAATTTTCAACAATTTATCTACCATAAGCGATACAGAACTCTATTGTTTCTTAAGTCTAGCACAATGGTCACATTTAAGTATAGCTACTTGTAGGCCCGATTAAGTTCAATTGTTGCGTTGGATCAAATGTTGCTGATTTGTTTGGTAGGCCTTCTTTTTGTTGATATACTGTAGTTTTTTTGTTTTGTTACGGACAAGCATTTTTTGGTTCAATGCTGTCCTGTTTTTCGGAACATGTTGATCCATCCTTGTTTTATAGACTCCCGTCTCAACTTCCTGTTTCTAAGCGCTGGGGATCTTGTGTGAAAACATTTCTCCTTAGATTCCTTGGCTACTTAACTCCACACTAATTGATGCCCTCATCCTTCTTCTCTTTGAAACACCTCTCTCGTAGTTTGGGTGTCTAAAAAAAACTTGAAATCTAATCTAGTCTTAGTCAGTCTTAGTGAAACTCAGGGACGGATGAAGAGAGCCTTGCACACTGCTTGTGATGAGTGCGATAGCGGGCTTTTAAAATGATTTTTTTTGGCTGTGTATATCATTCGTTTAGGTAGCAGTTTTAAATTTAGGTAGCGCTCATCCGTTTTCGTAGAGGTCATCCATATACCTACTCGATAGACTACTTTCCTTCTCTAATGGAATTGTGGTTGAAAAACTACTTAAAAGTAACTTATTGAACAAAGATTAATACTCCTATTCCAAAGTTACGTGTTGCATGTGAAGTTTTCTAGGTATTGAAATCTGACACATTGTAGCAGAAGGTATTGAAATACATCAGATCCTCATGCACATTATACAAAATTGGTTTTGCAATAACTGCTGTGAAAACAGAAACCGTCTTTGGTACTGTTCATTTCTTCAACGGCACCAAAAACTAATACCAATACTAGAACGGTACCAAAGACTGCTTGCGACTAGTTTTAGAGGCCACTAATACTCAACTACACCAGTTGCAATAAGCTGCCTACTGTGGTTATGATCGCCCGTTTATTGTACGAGATTGCCTAATTTTTGACGAACAAAATACATTTGTGTTTCGTAAGAGTTGATTGCGTATGAATGAATCGACTCCTCTTGCTCAACTTGATTGTAAATTTTAACCTGACATTGATTTTTCATGCTGATGTTCTTGTCGTTTTCTCTACAGTAGGTTAACCGAGTTCGATATTCTAGTCGTTTTCTCTACTGTTGCTTGATCGTGTTCGATATTTTAGTCGTTTAGTCAATCGTTACTTGACTATCTTTGATGCTCTAGCCGTTTTATCAACTGTAACTTGACAGAATTCTGTATTTTAATCGTTTTATCAACCGTATAATGAGTGTGTGCTATGATGAATAATTTTGTTCACGGTTAGGTCATACATCTACTTTATAACTTGTTGTTCAACTGGGGGATACAACCCCTCAGGGGGATACAACTATTGTATCTATGGGAATTAGCGCTCCCAGGGGGACTATGTGAGGGCCCGAGCTGAGGGTTAGGTAGGCTTCCTTTTTGTTGAAACAACATAGGTTTTTGTTCTGTTACGGACCATCTTTTTTCGGTTCACTGCTGTCCTGTTTTTTTCAACACCTACTACTTTCTTCTTGAACTTTGATCTTGTTTCATAAACTTCTTTCTCATCTTACTGTTTCTATGCCCTTTCTGCGTAGATTCCACGTTCCCTAAACTCCATGCTAAATGGTACCTTCCTCCTTCCTCTCTTTGGATCGCCTTTGTAGCGGATAGGGAGGCTTAAACTAACTAATAATCTAATCTATCTGTTCAACTGGGCATTTCCGAATGGTTTTTGGTGTAAACTGTTCATCTTCCTCTACTTGCTTTTTTCACTCCGACGGAGACTTCTACATCTTTTAATTTGTTTTGAACGTAGCTGGAGCTATAGGAGCATAGGGTACGGAAAATTTCCATCACAAGACGACTACGTCACTCGCTATGCGGGTGTTTACACCACCTTTTCATCGCTCAGGTGCGAGGTCCAGCGGCTACTGCATGCTGCTCGGATGTTCAAAACAACGCTAGTCAAATTTTCCTTGTTTTCTTTGGCAGGAGTTTTGGAAATAGAGAAGACGTGGGCGTGCAAAGGAACGACCTGTAGAGCGCATATGGTGAAGTTTGATGTTTCTGTAAAGTTAAGTTATATAGTTCAAATCCGTGAGTGAATTTCTTGTTCGTCATCTGTGGAACTGATGGGGAGTTTTGAAAGTAAAAAAGACTGAGCACAAAAGAGTAACCTGCAATACGAAATAAAACAGTTTGATGTCCAAAGAAAATAGAGCTTTTGTGTAGTTTAGAACCGAAAGTGAATTTCTGACTCGTCATCTATGTAACTGATGGATTTCGAGAATCAGAAGGTAAAATTTCTGGTGCGTCATGCAGTGAAGCAGGACAAGGTCTTTAGTTCGGAATCCATCCTTGAGCTCGTCAGCGCCTTTAGAAGGCGCGACGGCATCTCTGTGTGGTGATGGATTCGACGACGGACTTTCGCAACCCTCTTTGCTGGAACCCCTTCATGAGAGACACCTGAACGCCCAGAAATGCTTAGCCTCGAGAGCTGTTTTTTAAAACCGCCGGCTAAAAACGAAGTAGATACAGAAACCAAAAAAGCGCTAACAGAAATACAAAAAGGGCGTCGGGAACCGCTTGCCGAGAGCGACAATAGATACCTTGAGAACAACTTGCCGAAGACGACAATAAATACGTCGAGAATAACACACCAAAGTTCACGATAAATACGCCGAGAACCTCTTGCCGAGGACGACGACGATAAATACGTTGAGCACCACTTACTGAGAGCGACGATATAAACTCCGAGAACCACTTGCCGAGAGCGACGATAAATACGTTGCAAACCACTTGCCGAGAACGACAATCAATACGTCGAGCACCACTTGCCGGGAGCAACGATAAAAACGCCGAGCACCACTTGCCGAGAGCGACAATAAATACGGCGAGAACCACTTGCCGAGAGCAACGATAAAAACGGCGAGAATCACTTGCCGAGAGCGACAATAAATACGGCGAGAATCACTTGCCGAGAGCGACAATAAAAATGTAGGTCGAGAATCACTTGCCGAGAGCGACAATAAATAGGTCGAGAATCATTTGCCGAGGACGACAATAAATTCACAGAGAACTTCTTCGTAAAGACAACAAAATAAACACGGGAACACCTCCGTAGAAGCGATGGAACAGACGTCGAAAATCTTTGAGCGAGAGCGGCAACAGTAAGTCAGGAAACCCTCAGTAAATTGAAGCGATAAAAAAGAAGAGACGCAATACGCCAGACCGACGGAGAATACAAAAACCATTATTACTTGCGAAGATTCGAAGCCAAATGAGGATGAATTGGGCGTTGATGATGATGTGTTGGGTGCGCGTTGGTAATTCAGAAAAAATTTAAAGACGCAGTAATGACAACAAAGGAAATATATATCATACGGCATGACGAATATAGTTCACGTCTCTTGAATGACTGTGATGATTCAAACTTGATCTAACTGGAACAGCATGATTGAGAACAGCAGTAATACATTGACATCACCTTCAGGATGTCATGTCAGTTAATGGAACTGAGTTAAACAGTTACGTCAGATAATGGAATAAAATTCCCCCTCAATCTCACCCTTACACAGCACAACTCTCAACTTGTCCCTTCAAATTTTCTTTCTTAGTAATAGCATTTAGTTCCTTCAAATTTCAAAACAGAAGTATTTAAAAAGCCTTCAAATTTATTGATGACAAATACGGTGCGTTGAGTTTTTGACTTAATTGCGTACCAATGACGTCCGTCCCCTGAGCTCTAGATGAGACACACCACGCAGTTAGGACCACAACGGTGAGGTGTGATAAGGCAGCTGTGAAGCAAGGCCGACACCTGTACACCTGCTGGCACGTGTAAAATGTTGGATTGTATCGGCTCTCAATGTATGAGAATCATTTATCTCAGTGTATGACAGTCACGGCTCTCAGTGTATGACAGTCACGGCTCTCAGTGTACGACAGTCACGGCTCTCAGTGTACGACAGTCACGGCTCGCAGTGTACGACAGTCACGGCTCTCAATGTACGACAGTCACGGCTCTCAATGTACGACAGTCACGGCTCTCAATGTACGACAGTCACGGCTCTCAATGTATGACAGTCACGGCTCTCAATGTATGACAGTCACGGCTCTCAATGTATGACAGTCACGGCTCTCTATGTGTGACAGTCACGGCTCTCAACTTGATGAGAAGGACTAAAATGATCTTCAGATTTCCGTAAGAACGTGAAAGCCTGGCGTTCAAGGATGATGCAATTTGAACTTGTACACTTACCGCCTGTGTATTTTGAGTTAAAATTACAATCAAGAAGCAGTGAGGCAAGTTTGGCTTTGCGTCATGCACGTGAGGGCCTGACTTGACTTCGTTTGATGTTTGGCATGCCAGTAGACAAATATTGGGGCGCGAAGTCGATGCCGATGTCAAACTAACGAGACAAAGAGATTCTTCTGTTCTCTCAGAGCAGCAACTCTCAAGGAAAATTTTCCTTTGCTCTTTGTGCAATGATAGGAAAAGTTAGCTCCGACGATACGAGAACATATCGTTTCTTCTACGGACTTTTTGTCGCTTAAAAATATTGGTCTTTTTTTGAATCGAACATTTTATGTCGTGCTTTCAGTTATTCGACGCTATCATTTCATACATTTTTCGTTCCGTTTGCAATGCATCGGAATTTGAGGGATGCCTTTACCTTTTCATTCCAGTTAAATTTCAATGTTTGTTTTCAACTTGTAATATTTTATCAGGAAGTTAGATAAAACTGTGATCGAATAATTTGATGCGTGAATGCACATCGCTTCTAATATGTTTCATTTTGAGATAATCCGTGAATAAGATAAGATAAATAAGGTAGCTAACAAAATTAGCTGCTCTACAGATAGATAGAAATGAAACTAATTGCTTGCATTCGATTATCTCTGGCATTTTCTCCTTTATTCGTTTCAAAACCTAAAATTTCATATGTTGTCGTTCCGACTGGGTGTCGAGTGGGCAAAAATCCACTCTTTAGTTTTTAAGCCGCCGTCACCGTGGGCTGCGTTCCCGTGGCCAACAATTGGGCTGCCGTACCTATGCCTAATAATTGACATCAATTAGCACAAACTGAGCAGCTGATTTGACACAGATGTTCGCTTTCTGAGTGGTAATTGTGTAAGCAAATTTTGGTGGTAGCGCAGGACATCATTTATATTGTAGCACTCTCTGTATTGTCACATGCTCCGAGAGACGGCTACCATTCACTCTGTTTGCAATCATGCTAAACTATGCAATATTCCCCTGATAACTACTGTACCATGCAATATTCCCCTAATAACTCCTATGCAATATTCCCCTAATAACTCCTATGCAATATTCCCATGCTAATTACCATGCAACATTCCTCTGCTTGTTACCATGCAATAGGCACGGTTTTACCACTATTCAAAAAGCACCATCGCACGACAAAGCAAAGTTTGCCTGGTAGATAACTAAAACTGTTTCGATTCGCATTTTGACCAAAGCACACCGTTCGGGTAAACATCACTGAACTTCGGCTCTTTATTCAACACAGTGTGGTTCCTACCGCACCCGTACGTTTCCCGATGTATTGTTACGGCATTCTGAGAGCGTAGAAGCTTTGCTATATACCGAGATGGGGCTCCAAGGTTGAGTAACACTCACTCACGCTCCCTGCATGTTAACGAGCCTGCCGCTCTGTTCTTTGTACTATTTATGATGAAGTTGCTCCTGGTGCAGTAACCTGCTCAGCCTTGTTAATGTGTTGCTTATCGTGCGCTGGTTCTTAATTGGCATAGCTAACTAATTTATGTGCGTGCATTGGTGGTGTTCTGCTCATGGGCTTCATGGCAGTACCCTGTGTACTACTGGGCACAGCTTGTGTACTGTAGGATGCAACATATAAACTATGATATTACTACATAGCTTGCGATACGACCCACCGGTGGATCGTTTGAAATTTTTTAACAATCTTTTTAAATAAATGGTATTCAATATACCCAGTTAATGTTTGGTATTTATAAAATTTTCAATAACTTTTGACTTTAAATTTGAGTTGGATTTCGAACTTCAGTTGAACTCATCGCAGTCAAAGTGTTAAAATGAAACGCGTGTACTATTGGGTACAGCGTGGAAATTCCTTGATATTTTGTACAGGCCTGGAACTGGGTTTGTACAGTACGTGAACTCTTTCAATTTTCGTGCACTGTGTGTGTGGTCACCGTATGTTGCTCGTAGTCCTCGTATCGTACGGTGCGTGTGATGAAACGAAATAGGATAAGCAGGTGTCGTCGACATTTTGAGTATCGGCGCCGTAGAAAGTGTGAGAGAAAATGTTGTTGAATCTCAAATGAATGTGCTGAAGATCTCTCTATACAGTAGATGCACGTTCCAGTCAGTGGTCGCAATCATAAACAAGTTTTTACATCAAGGTTTGTTCGTAAGATTGGCCTCTGAGAAGATGCTACGCGTGTTCTGTTGTTGCGTGATGTTAAGTAAAAATAAAGTTGAAGTTGAATACAATTTTTAGCCGAAAAGAATTTTTCAGTAACCCTTGACGTGTTGAGTATTTCCCTACCGAGTTGTTCGGTATCCTTCAAAAAATTATTGTGAAACCTATAAAGACAATGTGGTAGAATGTTTCTTTCTGGTGTATGGTGAATATTTTGTGTAAGTGTAAATCGTACATGCTAAAACCCACCAGTATTTTTTTACTGTTCAGAATAATGAAATTTTTCTTTTTCTCTTTTTAATCAGAAATTTGCCGCGGTTTTGTTACGTCAGTGTATCTAATATTAGTTCTTGCATTAATCCATTACCTTAAATTTTGCATCAGTGTCACTTTGAGTTGAGTAGAAATTGTCAACCGAGTCATTTTATGAGTTTCCTGTGCATAGTTGGTGTGGTGATTGCAGCTTATTCAGTCGATTGAACACATCGCAGCTGCTGAGCTTCGTTCTGTCGGTGTTACTGAAGGAAAATTGCAGTCTACTGAACACATCGCGGCTGCTGAATTTCGTTCCGTCGGAGTTACTGAGGGAAATTTGCAGTCGTTCACCGCGTCACGGCAGCTGCAGAAGAGAAAGCTTTTCACGCGACGTCTGGCCGATAAAAACGCCTCTTGATCTGGAATTTCTAGCGGAAGCAGCAACACCAACTGCAAGCATCGACGCAACCCGCTTGTGAGACGAGTCTCAATCCAGAAGTTAGTGGCACAGAACTCTCTGCTCCGCCTTGTGAACTTACCTCCGTAATATCAAGGTCTTGAGAATCGGATTCCGTTCAAGCTGTTCTCTCAGGCGTGACCTCATATACTGACTTTTCAAGTGGAGTGTGGTGTAAATAATTTTGAGGTTTTGCTCTACTCCCACGTTCTCATAGGTTGTAGCATTAAGAAGCTGCTTGCGTGCCAAAATCATAGACGTGAGTTCTCAAAAATACCCAACGTGGACACTTTCTTACCCTGAAGAACGTCATCCAGCACCGCCCACAGCTTCGATATGCCATGTTGGCTGAAAGCAGTGGCGGTGGCGGGGTCAGTCCAGGTGGTGGCGGACAGGCAGTGAACAACACTGGGCAAAACGGGCATTTCATTGGCGGCGGTGGTGTCGGAAGTGTGAGTGGCGGCGGACAGGCGGTGTTCCCCAACGTTCAGCAAACAATCAATGGCGGCAGAGGTAGTCAGGAGTACATCGGCAATGGACAGATGAACTTCAGTCCTGGTGGTGGTTCACACTATGAAGCAAGCGCCGGACCAACATTCTACAGCAATGTTCATGCTAACGTTGGTGGAGGTTACTTCGCGGAGAACGGAGGGAGCTCGCCGAATGGCGGGCAGAATATTCGGAGCAGAGGGAGCCCAAATGGGTCAGAATTCAACAGACTCACATCCCCTACAGCGGAGTCTAATAACTCTCCCTTGAGGACGAACGGCGTGCTTTTGAACTTAGATGACCTCACCACTCGGACGGCATCTCCGTCTCGCATGTCGTCCACCGACAGCCTCGATGCTAAATCCATGTTTAATGGGGCCAAGCCCAGCAACGGCAAGGGCCCCACAAACGGGACTGGGGCCCACGGACCAGGGGCTCGGCCCGGGACGACTGCCCTCGCTGACGTGCACCCTAAAGACCCAAGGCCCCAACGGCTGGCCTCTTTGTGCCTCTTCGTGACAGCGTTTGGGACCCTGCTGGCCCTCACCAGCCTCTGCACCTCTCAGTGGGCCCGCATCGATGGTGAGTACCTTGTCTAGTTATAAGTTTTAAGTGAGAAATGAAGGTAGAAGTTTATAACTGACGATCTTCGAATTTTGAAGTCCTATGTTATTTTGTATGTAAGTAAGAATAAGGGCATACGCATAGATGTGTGTACGTACGTAGATAATAGTTGTATACATGATGTGAGCATGTATTCATGCCTGGCATGGATGGGATAGGATGTTATGTTATTCTACTGCCTTACCTGGACCACTTTCCTTTCAGTCTCTTGACTGTACACGTGGGACTGGAACCCATGGTCTGGTCTCACTGTAAATTAGACATTAATTATTATTTTTTTGTTGTTTCAATGTTATGTTTTCTTGCTGCAATCAATTGTACCAGATTTTATTCACCAAGTCTAGGCCCAGATTGCAATTTTCTGTTAGTTTTTGTCCGATGTTTAAAATACGTCAGAATTTGGATCTTTCAGCTCACTGAATTCCTTTAGTAAGTTTACATAATAATACCAAAACGAGACAGGTTTTTTCGTCGAATTTCGAGATTTTATTTGTAATAGCTAAGCCGATATGTGTTTATATTTAATTTTTAGAAATCGTGCCTAAACGAATTTTTTTTGTAGAGTATGATTTTCAAAAACCATCATTCAGCCTGTCCGAAATGTTTCAGCTCTGTTGTAAACTTAGCTTCTTCTGCTTTTTAGTACCGCCTTATTTGCCGTGTATTCAAGACACTGTGCACCGCACCAATTACAATGCATCTCTTACATGTCTAGTGCATTCAAGGTTTTCCTCGTCTTTTTCTGGCATTTCATACCTCAATATCAGTCGCGCGTGAAGGTAGTCACAGGTGTAGGCATCAGCGTGAGGAGCAACATGGACTGCCACCGTGACACGTAGTCTGCTTCAGAATTAATATCGTCAACCACCCCATAATTCCAGAAGGAGAAGCGTATCGGTGATACAGGCAATAACTCTGTAATCATTGCAGCGCGACCGTCATCTCTCTTGCGTTTTACGGTAGTGAAGTAGGATTGTTTGACTTGAGCAATAGCGTGAAAATGCTTGTGGAAATGTTGACGACTTGAACGAAATTTGATTGTCTGACTTGATCAATAGCGTGAAAAGGCTTCTGAAAATCTTGGCTCCGGGAGCAAACAAGTTTTGAGAATGAAATTGCAGAGATTGACACTGCTTTTGTAATAGCGTAAATTCAATTCTGTAAATGGTAGGTAAGAGAGTGGAGAGTTTTAGGTTTGCTATTTTCAAATATCGAGCCATGCTTGCTTCTGGATTCAAGAAGGGTGGGTAAAAGAGTGAGTTTTATGTCTCGCTCGTGGGTCAAAAGAGCTCTATAAAAATTTAATAAAACGCCTCAAAATTTTTATTTGCTTATGCACACTTAGTCAATGTTGGGTGTTTAGTTTTAGTTCTTGTTGGAAAAAAACATTGTCGTATCTTTCTGATAAGTTATTAACTTGAATTTTAATTTTATGTGATTATTGTTTGTACACGACATCAGAGTAAAACGAGTCTAAAGGAAGTCATGTACTTTCGTAATAACTTCAGAATTTAAGCAATTTTGTGCTCACTAGAAAATATAATTTTTCCTTTTTAGATAACTTTGACGCAAACAATGAAGAGCGCAAATTTCTCCCTCACTCGAATGTAGTTACCGTCGTCGCAAGTTTTCTCTTCACTTCCTGTAAAGTTTTCACTTGTGCGTTCAATGATCACCAAACTTTCGCTGCTTCACTTCGCCAGCTGCAGCAGGTCGTGCTACTCAAGTACCTACCAAACCTCCAGACTCAAGTCTGCACTTTTTCACGGTCTGCAATGTTGGCTTCATCGAAAAAGCCCTACCTCTGTTATTAAAGTTTGTTTCCTTTTATTTAGATCGCACTTTTTTTACTATAATTAACAACACTATGTAGTTTCATGTTATTTGCATCGCATTTTAAATGGCCGTGACACAGTAATGACTTTAGCTGATAACCATGTTATAATTGTATCACCGATACACTTCTTCCAATAATGCGAACCATTCACAAATGGTTAAATTAGTTGATTACTGTGTTATTGCCTGTATCACTGATACACTCCTTCCGATGATATAAACCACTCGCAAATGATTCAACTATTTTCGAGCGGTTCTTATTATTGGAAGAATGATTGTATCAGTGATGCATTGATTTTAATTTAATATTAGGGTTCAGGTTCGGCGAATAAGCTGAGACTTGGAGTTAACAGTGCTATGCATCTGTGCCAACATTGGTTTGTTAGTTGTGCATCAGGTGTACAAGTTATTTTCCTGCTTTCAAATAAAATATTAAAGTGGCCTACAAAACTTCAAATGAAAAACATGATATTTTCGATCTTTTTCCATAGTTCTTTCACTTTGGTCTTCGGAACGCAATTTAAACATAATACAAATCTTTATTGCAGTAATATCCTTGCAAAGAAGATTACGTATATTACAGTGTAGCACCTCACATTAATATTTGTCCCACGCGAGAGGATCATAAAAATGACAGCAAGCTGACCTGTCTTCAACTCACCAACAGAATTTCATCATGAAGTGCAAAGTGACTGTAAAGCTGAGCTATAAAGCACACGTTTGCTCAGCGCATATTCTTGCTACACTTCGTCTCTTATTTTTGACTTGTGTTTCGTAAACCAGTTTGCCAGAAGTAACAAAAAGTCTCCTACAAACCCTAGGGCGATTCGAACCGAGCAGGCAGTTCAAACCGGATATTTTTGATGACTTTTACATGCACCAACTGTGTCAGTTGTGAAGGTTCGACTGATTGGAAGGGTACACCTGGACACTTTCTGAATGGCTAGAAATGTTGGACTGATTGGGAGGGAGCGTGCAGCTGGCATCACATCTGAGTGCTCAGGTCAATGCTCATGTTGACGATGAATTTATACTTTTTCAGTATTCGTGATACGGCCCACAGAACATTTTATTATAGGCGAGTTGTTTGCCTGCTTCTTCAATGTTCATTTTAAATTCGAATTTTTTGACCTTTGAGCTATTTTAGTTGGAAAATTTTAATTTGAGTAATAAGAAAGATCCGAACTCGAGCTAGAATAAATAACGTAGGTTTTCACCATAAGGAGAAGTGCTTGTTGTTTTTTATTCCTTTATAGCTCAGGGTTACACAAGTTATATTCTGTAGATGACACAGCAGAAAAGACATTAGACGCCTAAGTTAAAAATGTTTATTACATTGCATTTTGGTTTTCTATTAAACATATTTCAAAGTCAATGAGAAGTGACTGTGAAAATTCTTGACCGAGTTAATCTTTCTAAAATTAAAAAGAATCCGATATTCCAAGACTCTTTTAGGTTCTTTTTACCTGAAATTTCTTTCTCTAATGAAATGCAGTTCAGTTGACAGTCGTAGGTTATAATTTCAATGTTTTTATAATTTTAGCAACCATTGAAGGAGTGTGTATCAATCACGTATAGAAGAAGTCCACTTTATGGCATGAGGTCAAATGAAAAATTTTAGAAATGATGACATGCCAGAGCCGCTTTTCGTTGTCAAAGCGCTAAATTATTCATAAAATGATAATAATTAAAATCAGTAACACACAACCATGCAGCAGAATTGCCCAGCAACAAGTCTGGATTTTATAACGGTCACTCCGACCTGTGTAGCTTGGATACCATCGCACCTGCCTTACCTAGTCAAAGTAATTGCCAATCGCCGCAATAAAGTGCAGTCTTTTTTTTGCTCATCACCAGCGACCCAGTTTTTATCGCTTTTTTACGCGTTCTTTTCGCACGTTTTTTGCGTCATGAGCAGTCATGTGCTCTGTGGCTGAGGCGATTTATATGACACCACTGACCATCCTTGAGTGATTCTTTTTGCATTCTTGAGACCGCAGTGGGTACGCACTTCAGAGTTCTCTCGGTGCCAAAAGAAGCTCAGGATTTGCTGCCTGTTCATCGACTTTTTGTGTGGTTCTTCACTGTTCTGACGGTGTCTTGTCTGCCATAGTGGTCTGGTTGCTAGCATTTCATACTTCTGGCGTGGTAAATATAATAAATCATTTTGCTTTGTAAATTTGATATGGAAATGGCGTCACGATAGTTATGGCCTCACGAAAACTGACCGTGACATTGGTTACGATGAGCAATAACGGTAGTATACCATTTGTAGACTAGCCAGTGGAATGTCATAAAAGAGGTGTATTAATCGTATGACATGCTTTATGATCAAATTGACGCACAATTATTCCAGCAACCGTATATGTGTTCGAACATTGAAGCTTGCATTTATGTTCCAGTTTATCTATACGTGTTCCACCTAGCGTATGCGTGTTCCAGGTAGCGTATGTGTGCCCCAGGTAGCGTATGTGTGCCCCAGGTAGCGTATGTGTGCCCCAGGTAGCGTATTTGTGCCCCAGGTAGCGTATGTGTGCCCCAGGTAGCGTATGTGTGCCCCAGGTAGCGTATGTGTGCCCCAGGTAGCGTATGTGTGCCCCAGGTAGCGTATGTGTGCCCCGGGCAGCGTAGACGTAGGTTAGCTATCAAGGCCCAAAACGTTTATTCAGCGTAACGAATTAGCGCGGAAGGTAACGGAGGAGACCGAGAACTCCAACTGTCTACAGCCTCGGAATTTCAGTTGACAAATTAATGAGACAGGTGATTATGAAGAGCGTGTATTCCAGCTGGCTGCAGGCAATTATGAAAAATTATGAATTATCCATTGGCCACTGGCAATTATGAATTATTCAGCTGAAGAATTATGAATTACCCAGCTGGCCAGACACAGTTTATGGATGCCTTAATGAAGCACAAATGCACCACGTATCGCACTCGTAACACCCCTCATAATGACGACGTTAGCTCACTGGCGACGACATTCAAGTCGACCTTGTCTGTCTCGGGCTACGCTACTTGCATGGGGGCTGTGGCTGCCGTCCTTGCGGTTGTTTAGTTAAAAATGTTATTTCATAAACTGTAAACTTCATTATCCTTCTTGGTGTGGAACAACAACTTGCGGATGTTTATTCAAAAAAAGTTTTTTCCAAAACGAAACTATTCGTTCTCTTTCTTGGTGTGGAACAACAACTTGCGGTTGTTTAGTCAAAAAAAGTTGTTTCATGAACGGTAAAATTCATTATCCTTCCTAGTGTGGAAGAACAACTTGCGGCTGTTTAGTAGCTGGACAAATTAAAAAATTCATCCTTCGTGGTGCGAGAAACCGCAATTTTGAAAAAGTAATTTTTGAATCAGTGGTTGCGTGTTTGCGATTGGGAAGTGGTGACCAGGCTGAAAGAAATGTGTTTTCAGTCCTTTGAAGGTAATGTTTTTCAAACATTTACGCTTACATATTTCCATGAGTCAGCAATTCTATGTTTAGCCCTTTAAAAAGTCATTTTGATGTTTCCTACAACACAGTTACGCTTTTCTTGTTGACTTGCTGAGCAAATGATATAAAAGTAAATAAATTACAATGAGTAATGAAACAAAATGTTACTTGAAAGCTCGCGTTCGGATTGATGATTACTAATAGCATTAGTACCGAAATGATGTTGATAATACTGTTCGCACAAATATATTCTCAAATAATTTTTGTGAAGTAGTTTCGTGGAGAAGCATTCCCTTAAACTTTACAGTCTCACTGAAAGATTGTGAAATGGCTAATTTTCCTATATTTATTTCGTGTGTGTACGTATCTATCTTCATTTGCATAAATAATAGAAAAGAAAATATTTCTGAACAGTAGAAAGAGTACTTATTTTTCATCAACTCTTTTTTCATACATCAGTTTTAAATTCAAAACTTGCGATGTACACGAACCATCCTTGCATTTTGGTAGAATAAGTGTGAATGCCAGCAAACTCCAGCAGAATAAACGCCTCATTCCCGCTAGTTGCGGCCCAAACCACGTTAGTTCATTAACCACCGTTAATGTCACTGCAAAGTCACCCCAAGAATTAAATAAGCAACGATAGACATCGGTCAGAGCGCGCAGTTGCATTTCGGTTCTCACGGCACCTTTGTTTCGGAACGCGGAACACAGAACGTGTCTTGTACCACCGCTGCCACCATTGTTAATTGTCGTTGTTACGCGTCCCGCTGTGGCTTCCTTCGCGTGCTGTCAGACTGGTGTTGTGAAAGAAGGATAGAAAGAAAACAGTTTATCTACAATAAAAGTGATACAAAAGATATCATGGTTTTTGAAATATTTCAAAGGAAGGATCCCTAGTAGATGTACGTGTTGTGTCGCGTAGATGCTTGACGATTTAGTGGGATAGAAAGCGTGATTCGTTAAAATTCTTTTTCTTCAGATATGGTGTGGTTATTTTAATTACTTCTTTTCTATATAATGCGATTCTTCAAATTGTCACTTAAAAAAGTGTAGTTTTTAATGTCGTTCTACTAGAAAGTGGCCCTCTTTGAAAAGTAAGATTCTTCAACTTCTTCAAAAAGTGACACTTGAATTTTGCTTCTAAGAAGATCGGTTGCTGCGAAGGTATAAATTATTATTTGGGGTTTCGTTTTTCATTTGAATAACTTGAGATCGTTTCTAAATTTGGAAAAGATGCAGGTGTTCTGATACACATGTTAATGTCAAGGATTGTTCCTCATCGATACTTACCAGAATCCTATTACATCTCTTACTATGCCGGCAGTGTATTAAGGGTAGTAGAGCGGCTCAATTCTAATATGCTGAATTCATATTTGCACGTTAATATCTCGGTGAACGAGTAAACCGAGCTTGTTTACGTTAAGATGACGTTAGCATGACATTAGAATGAAGTATTGACTCAATGACGATAATTTCAAGAGGATGAACATTTATTTCGCCTTATTTTTCAACGTATAAATATACACCCCTCTATTGCTTTATTTACAGTACGTTTTTAAAGGTTTTAAAGCTTTACTGTGGTTTAATGTTTGAATATTTCCTGCAAAATTTCCGCAAAAAAATTATAATCGCTCCTGTCACTAAACCAGTTCTAATTTAACTGAGCAACGATCATCATTCTTTTTCTTGCTCGAATATTTTTTTCATCTTAATATGAAATGAAATGTCAGTTTGCAGATTAATTTTTGTTGAACTTGCATTGCCGCGCCCTCTGACTACTAATGTGAGATTCTTTAGTAAAATTCTTTACAAAAAATGTGTGAGGTCACACTCGTGTGACTCCAACACATCATGAACCATTTGTAATTGAACAAGGCAAAGATCATAGGCTTATTTATTACTCAATTCTAGATTTCCTTTCTGCTTTTGCATTAAAAAGGGTTTGTCGGCTCACATCTTCCAGAGGGAGGAATGCAACTCAAGCTTATTAAGCAGGAGGATCTCCTAATGTCATCCCTTCCTTACCTACTCGTTTTTTTCTTCATCTTCGAAAGAGCTGCTTGCTCCGGAAAATGTTCAGAGCACATGCGAGGGTTCGATCCCGGCCCTTCTTGCTCGAAGTACGGCACTTTGCCACCCCGTAACGGACACCCGCGTATGTCTTCTGCAGGACCGCTTTTCCTGAGTCCTTGGCGCGTTGAGACCCCTTGTGTAGTAGGTAGGATACTGGGAGCGGCTTCTGTGCTGTGAGTGCTGCTTGTTCAACAGGACACGCCGTTTTATAGCAGGAGACACATTTTAAACAGAACTGATGAACTGCCTACGCTGTTCCTGGAGCCAGGATTCGCAAGTATTCTGAACAGGACTGATGAACTGAGAAACTATGATCAGTGAGCGGAGAATAGGTTACGCTGTTCATTGTGCTGGGTGCGCTTAAGTATTGCGCTAGATGCTCTTCATATTGGACCCAACTAGTGTTTAAACCCATTAGCCACATCGTGCGCCACCGTTGGTTACGGAAAGGATTTTCATAATGCTTCTGACCAACCAGTAGCAACAAACTTAATTTTCATAAATACTTTATTAATACCAAAAGAAAGTTTAATCCAGTTGATGTCTGCTATTTTCAAAATTCCTTGCTACAATTGACTTTGAATTTGAGTTGAAAATTGAACTTCACTTTAACAAATTGCTGTCAAAGTGTTCAACAACACACGTATTAACATACTACGCTTCAAACGATTTCTCAAGAGGTTGTGTTCCATTGAAGAGTTTACCCTTAATTTACATAGTACCAAAAAACACGGGTTCCTTGCGTACGAAGGACGCGCTGAGCTTCAGCATGCCACCGCTCAGAGGTGATTTCAATGTCTTTCAGTGGGGTTCGGGCGGTCCAAACTAATTTAGAATCATCCAAGGTACACGCAACGTCAATCGAACAACAAACTTGCCAATTGCAGCAATCCAACAACAAATTCAATTAACCTTAGCAACGGAATTTATTTAAGAAATCAATCCAGCAACAAAATTAGCAATCTATGAGCAAAATTATCTATTACGTCATTCTAGTAACAAAGTTATTCAAGCGGGCAGCAAAGGTGGTCAATCCAACAGCAAAGTTAGTCAATCCAACAGCAAAGTT